>JAKWJD010000578.1:0-78104 GCA_027705065.1 Solanum peruvianum
TAGGGGGTCAGTACAACCACACGTTGAGTAGATATCATCGGCCAACTCAAAATAGAAGATAATATATATCAAGTAATATTATAAATCAACTATAAGCTCAACATGTAGCAACAACAAGTATCATAATCGTCACAAATACCATCAAGTTCATTCATGAGGGTTCAAGCCTCATTACCATACTCATTTGGGAAATAAGTTCATTATGTTGAGTATATTATCATCTTTCAAGATTCATTATCTTTCTTCCTCTTGTGTCGGTACGTGACACTCCGATCCCCTACCACTATGTGTCGGTACGTGACACTCCGATCCCCTACATGTGTCGGAACGTGACACTCCGATCCCCTATATGTGTCGGAACGTGACACTCCGATCCCCTATATGTGTCGGAACGTGACACTCCGATCCCCTATATGTGTCGAAACGTGACACTCCGATCTCCTATATGTGTCGGTACGTGACACTCCGATCCCCTATATCTATGTGTCGGTTCGTGACACCGTCCCACTAATACTATGTGTCGGAACGTGACACTCCGATCCACTAAATTCATCTATCCGTTCATCAAGCCTTCTCTATACTAAGGCATCATCCATCCCATTACTTTAATTTGTCCAGCCTTCTTTCGAACTAAGGCATCATCATTAATATCATAGATTAAAGTTTCTTTCAAGATTTGGGATTCACTATTTTTCATTATGCTTGTTTTATCAAAATCACATAATCATGTTCATGCGAGCATACAATTAAGCATATAGACAGTTACAATATCATCAACACATATTATTCACTATTAAGAGTTCACTACGAGTATCGTAATATAAACCATAACCTACCTCACCGAAGAATTGGAATCCAAAAGAAATTTCCCAAGCTTGATATTCTCCTCAACCAATTCGATCGATCAATCTCTCTTTTTGTTCTTTCTCTTTTGTTTTGTTCAAACCCTCTTTCCTTTACCCTAATTACAATATAATTAAGTGTGATAAAGGATAATAAACCCCACTAATTAACTTAAGGTTACCCCTTTAACCCCTAAGTAATTAGATTACTTATTAATGTTAACCTCAATCTTTATAATTAAGGAAAGAATGGTCCAAAACGACCCTGAAAACGTGTGAAGAAATCCTAAACTGCCTGGGATTGCGCAGCCTGTGACGGGCCGTCGTGCCTGCGACGGTCCGTCACGATGGCCGTCGCAACCTCCCAACTTCCAGGTGGTCTGTGACGGCCCGTCACCCCTGTGACGGTCCGTCCTGCACCTCCGTCATGACGGTCAGAAACTCGTTTCTTGCACCAAATTCTCAAAAGTTGAAGTGTTTTGTAACGGGGGCTCACGACGGTCCGTCGTGGCTGTGACGGCGCGTCCTGCAGGTCCGTCACAATTTACAGAGAGTCGATTTTCAGTACCCAATTTCAGAATCTCTAAGTATGTTGCAACGATACACCCTTGACGGGCCGTCGTGCCTATGACGGTCCGTCAAGGTGTCCGTAGTATGGCCCAGTTTTTCCAGAATAAAATCTGCTGCTCAAAACGACTAAACAGGTCGTTACAATAGATACCAATTTACCCATCGTTCGTCCCTGAACGATCAAAAGAAGAAAAACAATGGCGAGAAGGAGTACCTGAATCTGTAAACAGATGTGGGTATTTTTCTTGCATATCTGCCTCCTTCTCCCAAGTAGCCTCTTCAACCGGTCGATTCTTCCATTGAACTTTGATGGATGCAATCTCTCTCGACCTCAACTTGCGAACTTCTCTATCTAATATAGCAACCGGTTCCTCTTCATAAGTCAAGTTCTCATCAAGCAAAACTGAATCCCAACGGTAATGTAGTTTCCATCTCCGTGGTATCTCTTCAACATGGACACATGAAACACCGGATGCACTCCGGACAGCCCTGGGGGCAAGGCTAATTCATAAGCCACCTCCCCTATTCGCTTTAGTACCTCGAATGGTCCAATATACCTTGGACTTAGCTTACCTCTTTTTCCAAACCGCATCACCCCTTTCATGGGTGTGAAACCTTCAACAAGACTTGTTCACCTTCCATGAACTCCAAGTCTCTAACTTTTCGGTCTGCATACTCCTTTTGTCTACTTTGAGCCGCTAAAAGCTTTTCTTGAATAGCTTTCACCTTCTCCATAGAATCTCTTAACAGATCAGTCCCCCAAGGTCTAACTTCAAATGCATCAAACCACCCAATGGGAGATCTACACCTCCTCCCATACAATGCTTCAAATGGAGCCATGTCAATGCTGGAGTGATAGCTATTATTGTATGAAAATTCTGCCAAAGGCAAGAAACTATCCCAATGACCACCAAACTCTATCACATACGCACGAAGCATATCCTCCAGCACTTGAATCATTCGCTCAGACTGACCATCGGTCTGAGGGTGAAACGCAGTGCTAAGGTCCAACCTAGTACCCAATTCGGCATGTAATGTCCTCCAAAACTTAGAAGTAAACTGCGTACCTGTATCTGATATGATGGAGAGTGGGACTCCATGCAACCGAACGATTTTTGAGATGTAGATTTTGGCTAACTTCTCTGCATTGTAGGTCACCTTGACCGGAATGAAGTGAGCAGACTTAGTTAACCTATCAACAATCACCCAAATGGAGTCATACTTACCCAATGTCTTTGGAAGACCAACCACCAAGTCCATCGCGATTCTCTCCCACTTCCATTCAGGAATGGGCATTCTCTGAAGTGTTCCTCCGGGCCTCTGGTGTTCATTCTACTTGTTGACAATTTGGACATTTGGCAACAAACTCAACAATATCTCGCTTCATTCTACTCCACCAGAAGTGTTGCCTTAGGTCGCGATACATCTTGGTGCACCAGGATGTATAGAATATCCGGAACTATGAGCTTCTGTAAGAATAGTGGTGATCAAATCATCGATGCGGGTACACATACTCTTCCCTTAATCCTCAAAACACCTTCCCCATCGATTATTGCATCTTTAGCCTCTCCTTGCAACACTTTGTCTCGGATTCGACTTAGCTTCTCATCATCAAACTGTTTCCCCCTTAATCTGATCAAGAAAAGAAAGAGATTTTGCCTCTACACAAGCTAACAATCCTCCCTTCTCATTTATTTCAACCTCATAAGGTCATTAGCCAAAATCTGCACTTCCCTAGCCAATGGGCGTCTAGAAGCTTGTAAATGAGCTAGACTTCCCATGCTTCCGGTCTTTCTACTCAAAGCATCCGCCACAACATTCGCCTTCCCCGGATGATACAAAATAGTGATGTCGTAGTCCTTTAGTAGTTCCATCCATCTCCTCTGTCTCAAGTTCAAGTCTTTCTGAGTGAATACATACTGTAGGCTACGATGGTCTGTGTAGACTTCACACTTAACCCCATACAAGTAATGTCTCCATTGCTTTAGTGCAAATACTACCGCGGCCAACTCCAAATCATGGGTCGGATAGTTACGTTCATGCACCTTTAATTGCCTCGAAGCATAAGCAATCACATTATTCTCTTGCATTAGCACTGCACCCAACCCAGAATAGGATGCATCACAATAAACAATAAAGTTTTTACCCTCTACCGGCAAGGTGAGGATAGGCGCGGTAGTCAACAAAGTCTTAAGCTTCTGGAAGCTTTCCTCACACTCATCTGACCATACAAATGGAACATTCTGCTTAGTCAAGTTCGTCAATTGGGAAGCAATAGAAGAGAATCCCTTGACAAAGCGGCTCGGTAGTAGGTAGTAGCTAGCTAAACCCACCAAAACTCCTTATTTCTGACACGTTTGTAGGTCTTACCCAATTCTTCACTGTCTCAATCTTGGATGGATCCACCATCACTCCATCCTTAGAAACCACGTGTCCCAAAAAGGACACTGAATCTAGCCAAAACTCACACTTGGAGAATTTCGCATAAAGCTTTTCTTCCTTAACAACTCTAACACCATTCTCAAATGCTCCTCATGTTCCTTCTTACTTTGGAGTATATCAGTATATCATCAATAAAACCAATCACAAAGAGGTCCAAGTATGGCTTGAAAATCGCGTTCATCAAGCTCATGAAGGCGGCGGGGGCATTTGTAAGACCAAAGGACATCACCACAAATTCATAATGTCCATACCTAGTCCGAAAAGCGGTTGGCACATCTGTTGCCCGTATTTTCAATTGAGATAACCAGATCTCAAGTCAATTTTCGAGAAGACACAAGCACCTTGTAGTTGATCGAATAAGTCATCAATGCGAGGAATGGGGTACTTGTTCTTAATAGTTACCTTGTTCAACTGTCGGTAATCTATGCACATTCGGAAACTCCCATCCTTCTTCTTCACAAATAGCACCGGAGCACCCCAAGGAGATGCACTTGGTCTAATGAAGCCTTTACTCACAATTCTTGAAGTTGAGCCTTTAACTCTCTTAACTCCGCGGGAGCCATTCTATAAGGGGGTATAGAAATGGGGCGAGTCCCAGGTTCCAAATCAATGCAGAAGTCTATATCCCTATCTGGTGGCATACCGGGAAGATCTGCAGGGAACACATCCAAAAACTCACAGACCACTGAAACCGACTCGATCGAAGGTACTTGGGTAGTGTCATCCTTGAGATGTGCCAAGAAAGCTAAACACACCCTTTACTGACCATTTTCTTAGCACGAAGAAAGGATATGATACGCACCGGATTGGAAGTGTAGTCACCCTCCCACACTAACTGGTCTGTCCCAGGCTTGGCTAGCGTCACAGTTTTAGCATTACAATCCAAAATCGCAAAATTCGAAGAGAGCCAAGTCATACCCAGAATTACATCGAAGTCACCCTTTCTAAAATAACCAAGTCTACATAAGTGTTGCTCCCCACAAAATTCACCAAACAAGACCTATAGACCTTTTGAACTATCACAGACTCACCCACCGGAGTAGAAACACGAATAGGCATGTCAAGTAATTCACAATGTAAATTTAGACCATTAGCAAATGAGGAATACATATGAAAACGTGGAGCCAGGGTCAAATAATACAGATGCCATGCAATCACAAACCAAGAGATTACCTGTGATAACAGCATCAGACGCCTCCGCTTCAGACCTCCCAGGGAAAGCATAACAATGGGCCCTATCATTCGTCTGTCCGTTGCCCCTACCATTGTGTAGTAGTGGCTCCGTTTTGCCATCACCTCTGCCATTTTGGTGACCGCCATACCTCGACCACCACGTCCTCCAGAAAACGGCCTCTACCATGACCCCCCTACCTCTAGCTAGTGGGGCTCTGCAACTCTGTTTTGGACAATTCCTCCTAATATGTCCAATCTCTCCACATCTATAGCACTCTCTGGAATCGGGCATAGGTCTCTCGGAGTAGTGTTGACCGTTCTGAGGTGGACCCCCAACTACAGTCTGTAGTGAAGACTGTATTGGTCGAACTGAGTGACCTCCGGAGTTCTGTCCTCTAGAGTAGGAACCATTAAACTCACCTCCCCTTCGAAACCTCTTTGATGTCGATGTCGTGGTGAAGTCATCTGGCTTCACTCCTTCCACCTCTATCACAAGTCTACCACCTCTTGGAAAGATGTTGCCGTTGCCGCTACCTGTAAGGCTGAAATCCGCAACTCCGACCTCAACCCCTTCACGAAACGGCGAATCCGTTCTTGTGGACTGAAACAAGTTGGGTGGCATATCTGGATAGTGCGCGAAATTTAGCCTCATACGCGTTTACTGTCATCCTTCCTTGTTCAAGACTCAAGAACTCATCCCTCTTTCTATCTCTCAAGGTCCTTGGGATATACTTCTCCATAAACAGGGTAGAGAATGATTCCCAAGTCATTGGTGGTGCCTCTGTTGGTTGACACTCAACATGTGATCGCCACCACATTTTGGCGTTCCCTTGAAATTGATAGCTTACGAACTCGACACCAAACCTCTCTACTATCCCCATCTTGTGTAGTAGCTCATGACAATCGACCAGAAAATCATAAGCATCCTCAGATTCTGCACCCTTGAAGACTGGAGGTTTCAATTTCAAGAACTTACTGAAAAGTTCGTGTTGATCGTTTGTCATAATAGGCCCAGTAGTCAGACGTGGAAATGTGCCTATTCCCAATTTGCATCCATGTGGGGAGCCATAGTAGCCGCATGTCGTATCTCTGAAACCGGAGGTGTTGGCGCAGAAACCACTAGAGGTGCTTGACCCTGATCGGATAACCCGCTAAGATAAGCAAGTACTTGGTTGATCATCTCTGGGGTAGGTTGGGGTGGCATTTCCTCATGTTGCACTTGTTCAGTTTCCCCTTCCTCACCCTCTCTTATTACCTCCTCAGTCGGTGGAGGAGTCACCGCCCTAGTATCAGATGGGCTAGGGGTTCGTCCTCTCCCTCTAGAGGACGTCCTCCCACGACCTCTTCCACGGCCTCTTGCCGTTGTTCCCTCTCGAGCCACAGCCCCAGTGGCTGGCTTAGACGCTTCTTGTCGTGCCGTAGTTGCTGCTGGTGCGGTCGTTGCTCTAGTTCTAACCATATGCGAAATAGAGTGAAGATGGTCAGATACCAATTTGTATCACCTAGATACCAATTGGACTCAAGTAGTAGCACGAAAGAAAGAATGAAAGTATGGAATTTTCCTAAAGTCTTATAGACTCTCAAAGAAAAGTAAAGGCGTCCCCCTACCGTTCCTTAAGACTCTACTAGACCTGTTCTTTTGTGATGAGACCAATGAACCTAATGCTCTGATACCAAGTTTGTCACGACCCAATTCGGGGACGCGACTGGCACCCACATTTACCCTCCTATGTGAGCGAACCAACCATCTAAACCTTAACATTTCAATATAATATCAACAGAAAATAATGCGGAAGACTTAAACTCATAAATAAAACAACTCAACTATTATTAATATTCCAAAATCTGGAAGTCATCATCACAAGAACATCTATGATCAAATTACTAATCTAAACTATCTAAGAATGTCTAAGAAGCTAAAAATACATAAGAACTAGTCCATGCCGGAAGTCAAGGCATCAAGACTCATAGAAGAAGATCCAGTCCAAGCTAGAAGCGTTAGCTCACCCTGAGATCCGGTATGACGAAATCTGGCCCGAATTACTGTTGTGTTGAAGTTGACGGAACGTTTGCTGCATAAGACAAATAACAAAGGGAAACATAAAAGTAGGGGGTCAGTACAACCACACGTACTGAGTAGATATCATCGGCCAACTCAAAATTGAAGATAATATATATCAAGTAATATTATAAATCAACTATAAGCTCAACATGTAGCAACAACAAGTATCATAATCGTCAACAAATACCATCAAGTTCATTCATGAGGGCTCAAGCCTCATTACCATACTCATTTGGGAAATAAGTTCATTATGTTGAGTATATTATCATCTTTCAAGATTCATTATCTTTCTTCTTATTGTGTCGGTACGTGACACTCCGATCCCCTACCACTATGTGTCGGTACGTGACACTCCGATCCCCTACATGTGTCGGAACGTGACACTCCGATCCCCTATATGTGTCGGAACGTGACACTCCGATCCCCTATATGTGTCGGAACGTGACACTCCGATCCCCTATATGTGTCGGAACGTGACACTCCGATCTCCTATATGTGTCGGTACGTGACACTCCGATCCCCTATATCTATGTGTCGGTTCGTGACACCCGTCCCACTAATACTATGTGTCGGAACGTGACACTCCGATCCACTAAATTCATTCTATCCGTTCATCAAGCCTTCTCTATACTAAGGCATCATCCATCCCATTACTTTAATTTGTCCAGCCTTCTTTCGAACTAAGGCATCATCATTAATATCATAGATTAAAGTTTCTTTCAAGATTTGGGATTCACTATTTTTCATTATGCTTGTTTTATCAAAATCACATAATCATGTTCATGCAAGCATACAATTAAGCATATAGACAGGTTTACAATATCATCAACACATATTATTCACTATTAAGAGTTCACTACGAGTATCGTAATATAAACCATAACCTACCTCCACCGAAGAATTGGAATCCACAAGTAATTTGCCAAGCTTGATATTCTCCTTAACCAATTCGATCGATCAATCTCTCTTTCTGTTCTTTCTCTTTTGTTTTATTCAAACCCTCTTTCCTTTACCCTAATTACAATATAATTAAGTGTGAAAAGGACAATAAACCCCACTAATTAACTTAAGGTTACCCCTTTAAACCCCTAAGTAATTAGACTTATTAATGTTAACCCTCAATCTTTATAATTAAGGAAAGAATAGTCCAAAACGACCCTGAAAACGTGTGAAGAAATCCTAAACTAACCTGCCTGGATTGCGCAGCCTGTGACGGCCGTCGTGCCTGCGACGGTCCGTCACGATGGCCGTCGCAACCTCCCAACTTCCAGGTGGTCTGTGACGGCCCGTCACCCCTGTGACGGTCCGTCCTACACCTCCGTCATGACGGTCAGAAACTCGTTTCTGCACCAAATTCTCAAAAAGTTGAAGTGTTTGTAACAGGGGCTCACGACGGTCCGTCGTGGGCTGTGACGGCGCGTCCTGCAGGTCCGTCACAATTTACAGAGAGTCGATTTTCAGTACCCAATTTCAGAATCTCTAAGTATGTTGCAACGATACACCCTTTGACGGGCGTCGTGCCTATGACGGTCCGTCAAGTGTCCGTAGTATGGCCCAGTTTTCCAGAATAAAATCTGCGTCAAAACGACTAAACAGGTCGTTACACATTCTCAATTAGAAAACATTTATTCATTCTCTTTAGATTTAAATTAACATTATTATCATCTTTGGAATATCCTACTTCAATGGCGCTAATCTTGAAACATATTAAAACTAAAGCAATGTAGATTGATAAATATTCAATCAAACATCAAAAATATTGCAATCCACAAAAATGACAGAAGGAATGATATTTGTTACCAGAAAACTCGGACCATGAACATCTACCAAACACCAATAGTTGATTGTGTTAAGGGATGGTATATCTCTTGAATTAGCAGGATCACTTCCGACAACATTTTCATTACATAACAAAAACAAAAAATAATAGTAAGAAAATGTTGTAAGCACAGAATGTTTAAGACAACAAAACATAAACATTTAATATTGAAGTGTTGTGAAAAGATAACATACCATGATTGTCCTCTGTTAGATTACATTTTACTTGATGCAACTCAACCACTAGGCTAATTGGTTTCGCAAGAGTCCTCATTTCACAACGCTTGTTCAAATATTGGAACAATAAAGTGTTCATTACTCGGAACATACTGAAACACTATGAATTCACCCACTTTCACATCATGTCCTGATGAAAACTCCGGTTATCCTTGTTTAATAGCCAGTGAACCGTTATACTTACATATTGCTACCCTCCATAATAGTCCACATGAGTCCTCCAGATTGATTTCTTAATCAATCAGATGTGAAACTTATTTAGCAAACATTGGAGGAAATAACTGAATTGTTTTGCTTAAATTAAACTAAGAAATACCACATATTGATATATAAAACAAGTTTACGACTATATCCTAGGAAATCTTTTGGGTTTTGGGTTGTACAATTGTTTATAATACCAATTTTATACACAATTGTTTCTTTCTTAATTTTACAAACATAAAACATTCCATCTTTGTTTCAAGCTCATTGAAAACAAAAAGTGTCCTTTTAAAACAGGATACTGATCACGAGGCCAAATATATATAATGAAAGAAAAAACATTAAGCAATATATTCGTTCACACTTTGTCATTTAAAAGTGTCAGTGACTTCAAAAACTCTCATATTATTAAATTCTAGAAAATTCTTCTTCCTGAAAATTCCTATAAGTGAAATAAATAAAAAAGTTGTTGAGAGTATTTAATATTTAGTCGATACATATGAAAAATTATTTTTGACCTATTTCATATTATTTCCTATTTATATACAATATTTCGTGAAAGAATATTCTATTTGCCACCCTTCACTACACGCGGCTATGCCATTGACTCTATTTCGTAAGAGTTGGTTATCATAGCCGAGAAGAAACATGTGATTTTTTGAGTTCACATGAATCTATTTTTACAGAGCATAAAAGGCAATTAAGGATGATTTTTAATATCACTATTGTATTGTGTGTATAGGGTTGCTCAAAATTTCACATAAACAAGTAGATAGTTGAGGAAACAAGCATACATAAAGAACCACACTTTACCTGAACTTCTAATTAACCTTCTTCAATCATTACAGTAAAGAAAGAAAGACTCTTTCCATTAATCAATAGGAAGTCCTTCTCACTCTCATCAAAACATGCTTCCATCTTCTCTTTGTGCAAAATATATTTCCAGAACAAATTCTAAATCAAACAAAGTAATAGAAAATATCAACTGGAAGTTTAATATCATAGATATAATACTAATAAAAATACTAGATGAAATGGTGGACAAAGGCATGGTAAAATGTCAAAAATAAAAAATGTAACACTAAGAATTTTTTTTAAGATTCGGTTTGATTGTCCAACCCCCTTTTTTCGATCTTTCGACTACCTTTGTATTTCAAGTTTAGATCCATGTACTTTGGTGTTGTTGGCGAATATCCAATGTAATACTGTACGCACAATATATTTAAAAAATATAGCTTTAAATGCAAAATCAACTAAAAAAGTGGGGAAATCAAAATTCCACACAGATAATAGATGGAATATTGATATGCAGTATAAAGATATAATAAGATCATAAAAAATAAAAGTAAAATAAGAAGTTGAAAAACAAATTAATTATGCACACACCATTCTTCCAAGATCCATTCTATTTTTTTTACTAGTCAGCAACGTAATCACATGCTATCAAGCACAAATTTCATTATAAATGCATAGTATAAAATTATACATATGAGAACATAACCCCCTTACTTTTCTAAATATCATAGAAAGATATATGTCTTTTCTGTTAGATCCATTTTTTCATGTGGAATAACATTAGATTGCTTTTAAAAAAATGCATTAATTTGGAAATATAATATGAGGTATGATAGACACGTCTTAAACACCTTTAAAGCCTTTTGTTCTTCTAGATCATATTGATATTATGTAACCGTTTAGCTTTTCACTGAATTTTGGAGATCAATATTCTCATAGCAGTTGACATATCGATGAAAACATATTAAGTATTTTGAGATATTTATGCACATTTTTTGGAGTAAAAATTTCATACATATATTAATCCTTAAAATAACCAACTAATTAAAGTTTGTTTAACATTAGATCTATAGTCAAATATTCACTGTGTTTTTTATCATGATCTAAATCACAATATGAAAAAGAATCTAAGATAATCAATTTAAAAACTTGTCTAAAATTCCTTAAATTGAATATTAACAATAAAATTATATAACACATATATAATTTATTAATAAAATAAAAACTTATAACACCAATGATTCTATATATCACGTAAGTACACCAACTTATAGAAAGTAATGTCATATAGACAATGGCACCACATTTAAAATAAAACTCATCCACTGTTTTCATACCCTCAGTAATAGGTGTCTTCTTTCATCAAATGGATGTCTTTAATCCCTTTCTACAAGGTGATTTGTTTGATGAGATTTACATTGATTTACCTCAAGGATTTCAGAGTCAAGTGGAGAATAAGGCAGTATGCAGGCTCAAGAAATCCTTTTATGGGTTAAAACAAGAACCTAGGCATTTTCAACAAAGTTAATATGATCATTCTCTCTTACATAAAAGGAGAACAAAAGGTATAATCATTGTATTAGTTTATATCGATGACATGCTTATTGAAGGTAACAATCTCAATTTATTTGAAGAAACCAAAGCTTCATTACAGAAAGCATTTAACATGAAGGACTTGGCAGGGTTAAGGTATTGTACTGCCATTGAATTACCTAGGTCCAAGGAAGGAATTCTAATGCATCAAATGATGTATGCATTAGAATTGATTTGTGAAAGTGGCCTTGGAGCGGTAAAGCCTTCTATGAATACTATGGATATTAATGTGAAGTTAACAACTAAGGAGTATGGTGATGATGTTTTCACTGGCACTAATCAAGCAGAACTTATTGTTGATCAAGGATCGCATCAAAGACTCATAGGTAAGCTTCTATATATTACCATGGCTAGATATGATATTTCATTTTGCGTTAAGAATCTAAGTCAGTATTTAATAGGTTCCAAGAAGTATCATATGGAAGCAACACTGGCAATAGTCAAGTATTCTGGAAAAAAAAAAACCAGGCCAAGGGGTCTTACTATCTAGTAATAAGAACAATGTGATAGCAACCATCTATTATGCATAATGGGTTGGATGTCCTAACTCTAGAATGTCAGTAACAGGTTATGCAATAAAAATGGGAGATTCTCTCATCAATTGGAATTCTAAGAAAAAAATAACAGTCTCCAAGAGCTCAGTTGAAGCAAAATACAGAAGCTTAGTTTCCACTATGGCAGAGATAGTTTGGATAGTTGGGATAATAAAAGAACTTGATATTGGTGTTACTCTTTCCTCAACGTGTATAGTAAAAGAAACGTTGCAATACAAATAGCTGCAAATAAAGTGTACAATTAAAGGACTAAACATATTAAAATATATTGTAATTTCATTGGAAAAAGGTTATTCAAAGACTGATTTCAATTAACTATATTCCTACAAGTAAGCACCCTGTTGATATATTAACAGAAGTATTATCCATAGTGCAACATGAGTTTTTGAGTTCAACATATTTGCAGTACCTAACTTGAGGGTTTGAAGTACCTAACTTGAGGGGGAGTTTTGATGAAGGATTTACTTAAAGTACTAAAGGGTCTATTTGTAATTAGATATAACTATAGGATTAACTAATGTTTGGAGTTTTTTCAAATTAGTTAATATTTAGTTTGGATTATAGTGGGATAAACACCTATATAAGTTGTACTGATCAGCTCATTGTAACAACAGATTCAATTCAAATGAATATAGAATTCTCAAGATCATCTTCTTCTTCTTTTTCTATTATAATAATCAAGAGTTCATCTCAATTATTATACTTCTTCAAACAATAACATATTTTAATGGCCTCATTTGTTTTTTATTTTTAAATAGATCCATTAGTTACTTGAATCACTAAACTAAATTATTATAACTAATTTTCTCTTAATTCAATCAACTACACATGTTGGAAAAAAAATTCAAAGCCAAATAAGTCATGCTTCAACACCAATTTAATATATCGTGTTGTTTCGTATAATTCAACAAGTAATAACCATGTCTCCCACAATATTGATTTTTGAGGAAGAAGATTGTGACTAAAAAATAAGTAAATCATAAGCTCTGATATGACTGAAATAAAATAATCAATTGAGAAAACACGATTCTTCTAGGATTAATTTTATTTATTTTACTACTTGACAATGTAATCACATGGTATCAAACACAGACTACACTATTCAATGAAATAAAAAACAATTAAATATTTCTAATCGAATCAATATGTTAATGAAACCGCGATCCTTTTATTTTTCATCACTCACAACATCTATTAACACTAATTTTCTACATTATGACATATTATACATCTTGGGTATCAAGGGTTATGAGCAACTAAAAATAAAATAAATATTGAAGTAGAAATTAACAAGAGAAGGAAAAATTCATATTATCTAAAAACAACAAGCAAAATTTTTAATCAAGACAGGATTGAACTTATCTTTTCCATAATTCAAGTAGAACACCTTTCCGTTGCATTGTCTAGGAAAACAATTACCTTTTAATTCCTTTAATAATGAGTCAATATTACTATTGTTATGATTATATAGGTAATTTTTGTCCTTGTTTCATCTATTCATTGTTTTAACATTTTTATAGTGACCTCATGTATTTTATGACATGTTCAGACTATCACGTAGTCACCATGTTAGTCATGTGTTTTGTTATTATATAAATTTCTATGTTCAGGAGCTTTTGAACCTTGAATAGTCATTTTAAATAAAAATTTTGGAAAGATGACCTCAAAATATATTTCTGACAATTCCATCAACTCCAAGAGGGTCATTGTGGGCCACCAACATGGTTGGCACGGCTAACAAGTCTTCCAGTGAGAGTTTGCACAATTAGGCGTTTTAAATTTAAATTTCAGCCCTAAAGTTTACATTGGTCAACATTCTTCGTTAACCTGCTCGGATGAGAACTCAATTAGTGTGGTTAGATCTAGAATATCAAATTTTCTCTGGAACGACCCTTTGTGCGAATCTTGAGGCTCTCGGGCTAATTTCTAGTCCCCTTGTTAATGTTGGCTTAAATAGAGTTTTTATTTGGGGACACTTTTTGTCAATATGATCTTGCATGAAAATTTTTATGTACCATTAAGTCCAAAATATCAAATTTTGTGGGGTAGCATATCTCGTTTGTATATACGAGATTCTGAACGAATTCGAAATACCCCGTGAGAGCTTTTCAAGTTGCCAAAACTATTTGACATGTATATGTTGGTGCAAGCCTAATTTGGTCTTCGCTTTCTCAAGCCTTTGGATGTGTTTGCATCGACCACGAGATTTGGTCACCACCTTTGCAGAGTCCAGGCCACATATGAAAAGGGTTAGGCTCTGGCCTTCGCTTTCGTAGGGACTCGACCGCATTCGCAGGCCCTTAGCTTCTCTTGCCTTCGCGTTCGAAGGATTCTTGCCACATTTTCAAAGGTTAATTATCTGGATTTTTGCATTTGTGGCATCTCTATGTTGCGTTAGCAAAAAGAAAAATTCAAGACACCTTTAAGTACCAATTTTCATCAGGAATTATATTATCAATTTAATTTTAGTGGTTTGAAGTCTTGTAATCATAAACCGTTGGGGATATATGTGTGGATGGTTTGAACTATTTTACGATCTCTATTCGAGGAAAATTCGAGTTGTTGTAGGCTTCCATGGCTTTTTTTTCTGCTCGAAATTTGGAGTTATATCTAGCAAGACTAAACTCAGGGTACCAATAAGACCATCACCCGGTAGATAGTAAGCTCCCAAGGCACTAGCCCATTTAGTAAGAGTAAACATGTGCAAACCAATAAGAACATCGAAGTATCATGTATCATCTATAACCCAAACTACAATGGAACAACATTTAACCCAAGGAATCGACAAAAGGATCTCCGCCTCCACGACTCCAATCTTATGTCACCCAATAAAGCATAAAACCTCTAGTATCGCAATGGGCTGTAGAAATAGGAAGAGTGAATAGAAACTTTGAAAAACTGAACCAACGCCTAAAATAAGGCTCATTCTATTAGACTTAAGTTTGCTACTTCAGCTTATAACGAGTTAAACCATCTAAAACGACGTCGGAGAAATAAAAGTCCTAAATACCATAGGGATCGTTGGTCTAAGGCAAAAACTAGTCAAGTCCTGCAATAAGGCCAAGCATACTTCATTATACCATAATATAAACATTGAATTCATCTCAATAAAATAGAACTAAACACACAATCCTCGATTATCATGGTATCACACCTAAAATAGAGCTACTCAAGTCCTAAGACATGCCATCATGAACGGTAAATAACAAAAACTAGGTATGCACCTCTAATTCCCTCTAGTCAACATGTAGTTACACATTCAACCTCAATCTAAGAGAATGAAATTGGTATTATACCTTTAGGTCAATCTCACGTGCTCTAAATCACAATGTCGGAGCCTTTCCCTTGCAAACAGCCTCAGAAAATTCTCACGCTATAAAAAACTAAGATCACAACATCAATACGGTTATATAAACAAAAAAGACAGATAAATGAAAATGGTCCAACTTTAGAATCAAATGGGAATCATGGGATCCACATCCAAATGTAATGTTTGACTTTGTCAAAAGGTCTAAATTATTACCTTGAACATGTTTTCCAAAATTGAAGACAATTCGAGGCTCAGAGCAGCAATACGACCAACATACAACAATAGATATGATTTAAATAAGGACTAAAATTGAATTTTTAAAGTTAAAATTACCTGCTGCCAGCGACCAGCAGGTTACAACGTTCTCCTGCTGCTCCGGTGCTGGCGTGGCGCCGGGGTCGATCAAAGGGCATGGGTGTGCACTAGTGAGGCAGGTAGGGTTTGAGAGAAAAGGGAAATTAATCATCAATTCTTTTTTAAACAAGTGATAATTTATCGACCACGAGATGTCGGTATGTTTTAATATAATTATCTATTTTTATAAATATTTAATAAATATCAACATCATGAAGTCAATTAGGTTTAAATAAAATAATAATTTAAATATACTAGCCTCTTGAGGTCGGTGTTTATCAATTTATTTTAATATACACTAGCTTCTTGAAGTCTATATTATTAATTAAAATTAAGTTCATATATATATATAAAAATTTCATGACCCGTGCGTTGCACGTGTGTATTGTGTATATAGTATATGATGTTATAAAATACTGTAAATATTACTAAGTAAAAGTTTTTCTTGTAAATAATTATGATTGAAAATATTGTTAAAGAATTACTTATAGTTTTTAGATCAAGATGACCATATATCATTAAAAAATTTTAAAATAAATTCAAAGTTTAAATATTGGAGTAAGTGATATTTCTTTAGTAGTATTATTTCTTAATTCACTGAATTTTGTAAACAAATCTAATCCAGAAAATAGAAAAAAAATACCCATTTAAAAAATGTGGCCAATAGCCTTTCCTCTTGAGGTTAATAACATAAATGATGTACATCATTTAATTACAAATTTTGTCTTAAATATTCATACTTGAAATTTAATATGTGGATGACACTAATAAGGATTACCCTATGTATTTCAATATATTATCCTAATACGTAATATATATTTTACAAAATATTACTCCCTCTATCCCAATTTATATGATTTACTTTCCTTTTCAGTCCGTCCCAAAAAGAATGATATATTTCTATATTAAGTGATTATTTAACTATAAAATGTCTATTTTAACCTTAATGAAATGATTTACAGCCACATATATTTCTATCATTAAATTTGGGCCACAAGTTTTAAAAGTCTTCTTTTCTTTCTTAAATTCTGTATCAGTCAAACAACCTCACATAAAATGGTACGGAGAGAGTATTACTCAATGAATATTTGAGTAAGACTATCATAGAGAGGTAATTTTACCCAACAAAGTGTACTTTGTTGTTAATGATGGTTAAATAAAAGTTTTTCTGAGTCGATGGTCGAAAACTATTGTAGGCTCTCTATTCGAGGTAAATTCAAGTTAGTTTAGGTTGTCATGGCTTATTTTTGTGCTGTATATTTTGAATTATTTATGTTGGTTCTCTTGACTGCTCTGTGGCCCCTATTGTTTCCATTTTGGAACACACATGATTTCCATTTGATTCAAATGTTGTCCTATTTTCATTTATATTTATTTGGTATTGAAATGACCGTATTGGTGTTGTGATCATATTTTTAATAGTGTGACAAAATTTTGAGGTTGTTCACAAAGAGAAAGGCTCTGATATTGTGATTTTAGAGAATCCGAGATCAGCCTAAAGGTAGACTATGACTTCCCTTCTCATAGGTTGAGGTTGAATGTGTAATAATATGTTTATTAGACTGAATTGTGAGTCGGTAGCTAGTTTTTATTATTTTCTTTTCTTGATACCATGTTATATGATTTGATTGGCTCTATTTTGGGCTTAGTACCATGCTAGTAAGGGATTATGTGTTTAGTTCTATTTTTGTGAGTTGACTTGGATGTTGTTATTATGTATAATTAAGCATGCTTGGCCTTCATTTATGACTAAACTAGTTTTTGCCTTAGACGGGCGATACTTGTTGTATTAGGACTTATTTATCTCCAACGTTGTTTCAGACGGTTTAACTCATTATAAACTTAAATAGTTACTTAAGTCTAATAGAATGAATCTTAGTAAGTGGAGTAGTTTTGAATATCCTTGAGTACTCCTTGAGTTGAGTTTAAAGTTCGAAGAAGGTAACTATGTTTCCATTTTTATCAAGTTTCAAGCTTATGTTAAGCTTTAGAATTTCCCTTACATGCTCATACATTCCACGTACTGAGCCATTTCGCCTGCATCTATTCATGATGGAGACACGAGTATTCAGGATCATCAAGAGGATCTTCGTTGATACATCCAGAGTTCGAATTAGATATAATGAGCCTCCTTGCTTTCGGAGGTTTTTATTTACTTTTTGACTTAGTCAGGATATTGTGGGTCTTGTCCCGACTTCCATCTTTGTCAGTTAGTGGCTTCATAAATAGTCAGTGTAGTTAACGATTCAGTATTATTCATTTATTTATTAAATTTTATAAAGACTTAAGTTGCCTCTTTTTGGGTTAGTATCTATTTTGTAATTCGATGTTTTCTTTTGGGTTAAAGTTTGTTCTTAAGTTTTATGAACATTTATTTCAGTTTTTAAGCTTTTGTATGCTTAATTTAGTCTTCCACTTAGTGTCAACCAGGATGAGGGTTTGCTTAGGTACCAACAATAATTCTTGAGTGCCGACCACGTCCAGGGTGTAGACTCGGGTCGTGATACTTTTAAATTAAGAAAAGTCAAAAGAAGACCTTAAGTTTTTCTTAACTTAAAAAATGTCACTTTTGATCTTTTCTTAAAGAGAAAAATTGAATAAAGCAAACCAAACTAAACGCCTAAACTTGAGCTTGAACCCAACATTGAGGCGGCTCTGCACAGCCTTAAACAATTGTCCATCTACCTCTATTGTGTCAAGGTTGTGCAATAATTTATATATATCCAAAAATGTCAATATTAAACATATATTTCATAGCTCCGCCCCTCGTAGAACATAGTTGATCCAAGATCAACAATAATTGCTTAGCCTTTAGGTGTTTTATCTGTAGCCACATTTGTAGAATCATTAGAAGGGAACAAAGAGGTGGTCAAATAGGAATAGCAAAGATCATCATCAAAATTTTATTCTTTGTTGCGTTTATATTTCACTTATTTGATTGTCCATGTCCACCCTGATAGAAAAGGTGTATGAGATGGACTTTTCAAACGCGTTTGTGTATTTTTATTTGAAAATGTAGTATATTCAAATATGTTACTATCTTTTTTATCATAAGAAGCATCTAATTATATACTATGTTTATGTTGCTTCACCTAAAAGATAGGATTTCCGTGCATATGTGAGCTTAAGAAGAAAAAGAACATGAATTTGGACAAGTAATTCATGTTTACTTAAAATTGAACTTCATAATACAAAAAATAATCAGACATTGTAATTAGGCACAAAAAATATTTGTCTTAAAATATTGGAGATGTTTGAAATGCAGAAATTTCAGAAAAGATTACCATGATCTTGTCTTAACATGGATGATAATGCAAGTTTCAAGCTTGTGTATGATGAAATAATAATTTGTGAAGAGTATTAGGTAACAATTGAAACTATTGAATGATATTACAAAATATATGACCTATCAAGAGAATGAGTAATGTTGGTAAACAAAACCATCAACGAAGAGTTATGCCTTTTATGAAGAGTAGCGACTTTTATGAAATGTTGCGAATTTTATAAAAAGTTGCGACATTATGAAAAGTTGTGACTTTTATGAAAAATTATGACTTACATGAAAAGTTGTGACTTTTATGAAAGGCGACGACCTTTTTTGAAAGATGATGACTTTTCCAAAGTTTTGTGACCTTTATAGTAAGGCACAATAAGAATCTTTTTGCACTACCCTTTGTTCTATTATTGAGGTGTTTTCTATATAAAAATAGAATTTTCTAGACTTCTTCTACTACTACAAATTCTAAAATTCTAAGTGTACTTTACTTCTGTTGAGTGCCTCGCTGATACCAGCGTTTTTTGTATCAATATATTGGTGATTGAGATCATTCTACCCTGGGAGGACACATTCCAAATCAAACCTCGGATACTAGAGGGGAATAATTTCCTTAAGGGGATATTGTGCATTAAGTGGGTTTGATCTTCTTTCTGTTTTTCTAGATTCTTGCATGTGTTACAAATTTTAGATTTGTGAATTAATTTAAATTTTTCTATTCTTTTGTTCTTTACTAGTTCATTAAACTTTGGCAACTTTGTGTTTCTGCAAAGTTTGTTGGAATCAGTAAGATTCTTTTGACACAGAAAAAAAGTTCTTTTTTAAGAAAAATATTTCCTATATTTTTTTTTCTAATCTATTTCTTATTTTTGTTTCACTGCTAGTTTAATTTTCTATTTGTGAAAATGTACTTAAACTTTGTTGTCTTGCAAAGTTTTGTTCTAAGTATGTTAGGAATACAAGATGAATAACAATCTAAAGGAAGTTATTATACTGTTAGTATTTCTTGTATACTACTGATTGAGAGAATTTCATTGAGGAAATAGAAATAAATGCATTATATCTCTATAATTTTGCTTTGCTTAGAAAGGTCGAAGTGAGAATGTACCAGAAAAAATAAGTGGTATTCCGATTTAAGATTACACCCAGTAACCTTCTTATTATATATCTAAGGAGGAAAATAGTTTCTAAAGGTTAACAATATTGATATTTATCATGTGTGTATTTGGAAAAAGTTCTGCAAATCGTATATTTTTTAAATGAACTATTTTTTGGCAAATAGTGTTGCCTTAAAAATTTACTAGTTTGCAGAATGACATATGCATATTTTTGTTTGATAAATATTATGTTAAAATGTTATAGTTGGAAGACTATTTGAAAAAAAAAATATTTGATGTGATAGTCTATGAATATGTTTTATTCTATTTGGAGAAGGAAATTTTTTTTTGTATTTTTGTACTCCATGTGAAATGTTAGTGTGTCTGATTTTCGTAGACTAAATCTTTTTTGGTTTTCTACTCTAGATAAATTGGACTATGAAATTGGTTAGAAGAATATGAAAACTTTACATCATAAGTTAGGGTTGTACTTTTAATTTTCTATAAGCTTCAATGTTATATAGAAATGAATTGTACAATTTTTTTGTCCTTATTGTTAGTATTTAGAATACTAAGTGGTATGTCTATTTATTATAGAAGAGAAATATCAGTGAATTAGAGTTTGTGATTTATGCCTCTATGGAATGAACTTTGACGTTGTGTAAATATTATCAAAGATAATGCAAGGAGTATAATTATTTTGTAGAATAATATTTCCAAAAGAGGTTTCATATTGTCAACGACATTTTGAAAGTATAGGAAAGTATGTAAAAAAATTTTTCAAATACTTTTGAAAAATATTTTTGAGATCACATTTAAAATGTGGGGGGTCTTTGCTTATGATTAGACTTGGTGTCTAATTTAACTTTGGAGCAAAATATATGAAATTCAATGATACTTGTTATACCCACAAAACTTTTGGAGTATATTTTGTATTGTGGTTGTTAAATTTCTCTATTACTAGTATATAGTGTGACTAGTATATATATACTTTTTCAAAATAATTGTGTTATTTTATGGGAAAAAAATATCACATAAAGTATTGTGATTTTTCATGAAAAGATATGTCAATTATAATAAGAGTATTTGCATAGACATGAATGTTGTTGGTGAATAGTCATTTGTTATGTTTTTGTAAAAGTAACATTTGAACTATATTCCTTTTATTGAACCCAATGGAACATTGTACATGGGTAGTTCTATAACAATTGAATATGGAAAGGTCCTTCTGAAAAGGACATTTGACAATCTAAACAATGTTTGCATCACACAAAATTGTAAGAAATACGAATAAAATATTAGTGAGGAAAAAGCTACCTCGCGAAAGTTTTTTTTAACTCAATGTTTTTATTTGTTCTTACTTGCTTCAGTCAATGTTTGTGAACTGAACACTTGGGGCATGTCAACTACAAAATATTGTAAGGAAAAGTGATCAACATAGAAGTTTTGTCTAACTTTGAGTGCAATAAGTATAAATGTAAAGTTTTTATGGAATCTAAGTATGTTGAGCATTCTTATAAATCTGTTTAAAATGAATTCTAATCCCTTAGAATTGATTTACACTGACATTAGTAATATGAAGTTAACACCATCTCATGGTGGAAAAATATATTTCGTTAATTTTATTTACAATTGCATTAGAAATGACTATGTCTATTTGCTGAATGGTAAGGATGACACAATAGAAATGTCTAGACAGTGTAATACGAAGTTTAAAATCATTATGAAAAAAGATAAGAAGTGATAAGAATGGAGAGTGTATATCTCCTTGTGAAGAAATATGTTTGGGAAGTTTTGAATTATCCATCAAACTACTGCCCTATTCACCTCAATCTAATGAAAAAACTGAACATTGAATGAAATGATGGATGCATTATTTAAAAGTTTGGGTCTACTACAAAACTTGTGTGGAGGAACTATCCTTACTGCAAAAGGGAACAACATAAAGTTTTGTCTTTTTAGAAAGAAAGCGATTTTGTTTGTTGAGGATACAATCTTTTTCATATGAGAAATGTAAAGGAAGGAAATCCAATTTGAAATATTTCAATTGCGGGGGTGTCTAGCCAAAGTTCAAGTTCCTATTCCTAAAAGAATTAAAATAAGACCAATGACTGTAGACTGTAAAATTAGACTTGTGTAGTCTAGTGAAGGGTCTAAAAGGCCTAGGAAAGGAAAAAGGATAATGTTCTTAATAAATAGGTTCAGAGGATTAGTAAATATCAAAGACATTTACTTCCTTCGAATATAATTTTGTAACATTTGTTGTGTCTATTGTAGACTCATCCTTTGGAAATATGGTGTCAATAGTGAGATTGATGCAATATTGAGCAACCATATTGGAAGTTAATTGATCTACTTCCAAAAAAATAAAATTTTGGGTTCAAAGTGAATCTTTAGAAGGAAAATAACAGTTGGTGGAACTGTTGAAAACTATAAAGTAAGACTTTGTGTCAAAGGATTTAGATAAAAACAAGGTTTTGATCTTGTCACTATATATATACTTGTGAGTAACTAGAATTACATCAATTCGAATTCTGAAATTATTAGTTGTGATATATGACCTTCAAATTCATTAAATAAATGTGAAAAGAACTTTCTTAAATGTAGAATTGGAGGAAGAAATTTACATAAAACAAGCCGACGGTATCGTGATTCCTTGTAAATAAAAGAAAGTGTGCGAACTTGTTAAGTCACATAAGGACTAAAACAAGCACCCAAACAATGACATAAGAAATTTGACCAAACCATGTCCGCAAATGGATTTAAGAAATATGAAACTGATAAATGTGTTCACATTAAAATGACAAGGTTATTGTTTGTGTATATATTGGTGATATGTTGATCAGCAATAGAGACACTAATGACATAAATGATACTAAACATATGCTAGAAAGCAAGTTTGGAATGAAAATTTTTGGAGTTGCTGATGCGGTCTTAGTTATAAGAATACTTATAACTCTATAATATTTAGCATTTTCACGGTCTCATTTCATTGAAAAATTACTTGACTAGTTAATATTTGGATGTCAACATTGTCAAGTCTCCAATAAATGTTAGTTTTGCATTTCAAAATAACGAAAGTGAAAGTGACTCTCCTCAGATTATGCTAGAGTATTGAGAAGTGTGATGTATATCATTAAGTGTGCGTGATCAGGTATATAATTTTCTATTAATAAACTGAGTCAGTTCAGAAGTGATCCCAATCAAACTCATTAGATGGAAATAAATAGAGTTTTGGAGTATTTAAAAAATACTTTAAACTGTGCCTTGCATTATAAGAATATCAGCAGTTTTGAAAGGATATAATGATGCAGATATCATCGGACAAATCAAGTAAAATTCATGAGGGGATGTATACTTACTCTTGCTGGAGGAGCAGTCTCTTTGGAATATTTCAAAAGAGACATGTATCGCTAGCTCTATATTGATCTTTGAGATAGGTGCTCAAGATAAGGTCGATGAATAAGTTGAAAGACTCCGACATTTCTTAATAGATACTGTTTTTTGTCTCAAACCATAGGCATTAGTATGCATACACTTTGATAGCCAAGATGCAATCGGTAGGGCATGGAGCATGATGTATTACGGAAAGTCTCGTCATATAGGACAAAAACATGATACCGTAGAGAAATTTTCTCTAGTGGAGTTATCCGAATTGACTATGTAAAGTCAAAGGATAATGTGTTCGGTCCACTATAAAAAGGCCTAACTAGAGAGAAAGTTTAAATATCATCTAAGGGAATGAAAATTTTAGGACAAGTCATCAAGGCGGTAACTCTATCTAGCAGCCTGGAGATCCCAAGAGCTATATTCAAGAAGAAAAACAAAGTTGTGACTAACGGTTCGGCATTGTCGAAAAATTCAATTCATTCTCATGATGAAGACAATGTTCAAGGATAAAAATACAACATTAAGGCTTGTTAATGATTTAATAAATCTTAATGATTTTAATGATTTTCTAAGTTTGGCAGAGTTGACCAAATAGTGTATATACGCGATAGCACTGTTAGAGATGACCTATGTGAGTGTGAAGTGTAAGCCGCTTTAAAGAGGATGATTTTAAAAAGTTCATCTCTCTATAAACTCATGAAACCAAGAGGTGTTCATGGCTGAAACTAACGGAACCGTAAGTACCATAAAGAGTAAATTTTTAATTGTGTGACATATGGTTTTCTAGGTATACACCAAAGATCAACAGTTCAAAGATATCACATCTACCTATTGACCGAGTATATACGACATATGATCACTACGGAAATTCAAAGGGGAAACCTATTATCCAGATGTAATTAGTTCTTGCTTGTAAATTACACATACTTGTCCGTTTTTTTGTCTTAGAGTCATTCCCCATTCATGCATGGGATTGTTGGGTTTTAAAAGGTGTGGATGGAAAATGACTAGTTGCGAATTTCAAGAAGAGTTGTGACTTTTATTAAAATGTTGCGATTTTTATGAAAAGTTATGATTTCATGAAAAGTAGTGACTTTTGCGAAAAATTATGACTTTTATGAAAAGTTGTGACTTTTATGAAAGGTGATGACCTTTCCAAAGGATTGTGACTTTCCAAAGGTTTGTGACTTTTATGAAAAAATTGTGACTACCCTTTGTTCTATAAATTGAGGGATTTTCTCTTATTTTAAAATTATATAGAAATAGAATTTTCTGGACTTCTTCTACTACTAAAAAATTAATATTCAAAGTGTACTTTACTTCCGTTGGGTGGCTCGTTGACCCCAGTGTTTTGAGTATCAATACATGGTGATTGAGATCATTCTACCCTGAGAGAACACATTCCATTCAAACCTCGGAGACTAGAGGGGAATAATTTTCTTAAGGGGACATTGTGCATTTAGTGGGCTTGATCTTCATTCTTTTTCCAGATTTTGGTAGGTGTTACAAATTTTAGATTTGTGAATTAAATTCAATTCTTCTATTCTTTTGTTCTTCATTGTTTCAATAAACTTTGGTAACTTCGTGTTTCTGCAAAGTTTGTTGGAATCAGTAAGATTCTTTAGACACATATTAATAACAATTCTTTTTTAAGAAAAATATTTCATATATTTTTTTTAATATGATTCTGATTCTTGTTTCGATACTAGTTTTAAATTTCTATTGTGAAAATGTACTTAAACTTTGTTGTCTTACAAAGTTTTGTTCTAAGTATGTTAGAAATATAAGATGAATACAGAACCAGCATAGCTCCTCTTATCTTTCATTCCTTCTGTAACTGCTTGAGACTATCAACTCCAAATACTTTGCGTACATCAAATAGACATCGCTGCTGATCGAAAGTTTGAAAAAGACATTTATCTCCCGCATTCATGTCATAAGTTGCAGTAACTTTATACATTTACTTGTAAAAACTTCAAACTTTGATATGCTATGATAATAGGTAGGCCAAATTCTTTTATCTGGCCCTCGAAGAAAAACAATGCACCTTCCAAATGTTTGTCTGTTGGGTAAATATTTTCGCCAGGATTCTGATAATATCTATACAAACATAAAGGTTGTTTAGATTCAAAGAGAAATACATAGACTAGGAAATAAAGAATAATTCCGCCTAAAATCACGGAAGAAGAGAATAAATTGAAACTCAATAATATCAATATAATGTATGTTTAAATGATAATAGAATTCTCAGAAAGAACGATGTAAACATAGAATTTTCTAAAAAGAAAATTAATGCTTCTAAATGAAATTTTCCTCTTTAGATTATAATCGAAGAAGTAATATTTATTATTGGCATCAAAATTTTTGCACACTTAATTAAGAATGAAAATCAGTTAGATGCTTTGATTAAAAAAAACAAACACGATAAGAGAGATCTTACTAATGAATTGATTCATCTACTTTGAGAAAATCAAACCTCACAAATCTTCAAGGACATACTCAATTAGAAAACATTTAGTCATTCTCTTTTGATTTAAAGAAACATTAGTGTCATCTTTTGAATATCCTGCTTCATAGGGGCTAGCTTTAATCATATTGAAACTCAAGCAATGTAGACTGATAACTATTCAATCAAACATCAAGATTATTACAATCCACCAAAATGACAGAAGGAATGATGTTTGTTACAAGAAAATTCTGACCATGAACATCTACCAAACACCAATAGTTCTGTTATGTTAAGGGATGGTGTGTCTTTGAATCAGAAGGCTCACTTCTATCAACTTTTTCATTATATAACTACAAAAAAACATAACATTAAGAAACGCTGAAACCATAGAATGTTTAAGACAACACAACATAAACATTTGAACAATGAAGTGTTGTGAATAGTAAACATACCATGATTGTCCTCTATTAGATTATATTTTAATTGATGCAACTCAATCACCAGGCTAATTGGTTTTAGATGAGTCCTCCTTTCACAACCGCTTATTCCAAATATTTGAACAATGAAGTGTTTATCACTCGAAACATACTGAAACACTATGAATTAACCCACTTTCACATCATGTCCTGATGAAAACTCCGGCCATCCTTCGTTTAATAGCCAGTGAACCGTTATACTTACATACTATTACCTCTGTAATATTCCACATGAGTCCTCTAGATTGATTTCTCCATCAATCCGATGTGAAACTGACTTAGCAAACTTTAAAGGAAATAACTGAAATTGTTTTGCTTAAATTAAACTAAGAAAAACCACATATTGATATATAAAACAAGTTTACGACTATACTTGGAAGTCTTTTGGGTTTTGGGTGGTACAATTTCTTATAATACAAATTCTATACACAATTTTTTCTTTCTTAATTTTACAAACTTAAAACATTCCACCTTTGTTTTAAGTTTGTTGAAAACTGAAAAGTGGCCTTTTAAAACAGGATAGTGATCATGAGGACAAAATAAATCATGAAAGAAAAAAACATTAAGCAATATATTCGTTCACACTTTGCATTTAAAAGATACAGTGACTTCAAAACTCTTATATTATTAACTTGTAGAAAATTCTTCTTCTTGAAAATTCCTATAACTGAAATAAAAAAAAAATTCGTTAAGAGTATTTAATATTTAGTCGATACATATGAAAAGTTACTTTTTACCTATATACTTCATATATTTTTCTATTTATATACCATAATTTTTCATCAAAGAGTATTCTATTTGCCACACTTCACTACACGCGGCTATGCCACTGACTCTACTCCTAAGAGTTGGTTATTATAGCCGAGAAGAAACGTGTGATTTTCTGAGTTCACATCAATCTGCTTTTACAGAGCTTAAAAGGAAATTAAAGATTAGTTTTAAAATCACAATTTTATTGTGTGTATAGGGTTGCTCAAAATTTCACATAAACAAGTAGATAGTTGAGCAAACAAGCATACATAAAAAACCACATTTTACCAGAACTTCTAGGAAACCTTCTTCAATCATTATAGTAAAGAAAGAAGGAATCTTTCTATTAATCAACAGGCAATTCTTCTTGCTCTCATCAAAACATGCTTCCATCTTCTCCTTGTGCAAAATATATTTCCACAACAACTTCTAAATCATCAACTATAAGTTTAATTTCCTAAAAATTATATTAATAAAAATAATGGATGATATGGTGGACAAAAGCAGAGTAATATGTCAAAAATAAACAATGTAACACTAAGAATTTTTTTTTAAGATTCAGTTTGATTGTCCAACCCCCTTTTTTTGATCTTTCGACTACCTTTGTATTTCAAGTTTAGACCCATTTAGTGTAGTATTGTAGGCGAATATCCAACGTGATACTGTACACACAATATATTAAAAAATAGAACTTTAAATGCAAAAGTAACAACAACGAGGGGAAAAAAAATCCACACAGATAAGGAAAACTTAGAGAATATAGAGAGATATAGAGATAATAGATATAGAGATAGAGAGATATATATATATATCTATATAGATATATATATAATAGATGAATCTTGAATATATATATATATATATATATATATATATATATATATATAATATATATATAATATATATAGATATATATATAGATATAAAAACTATAAAAATAAAGTAAAATAAGTAGTTGAAAAAGATTAATCATGCACACACCATTCTTCCACATACATTCTATTTTTTTTACTAGTTGACAACGTAATCACATGCTATCAAGCACAAATTACATTATAAATGCATAGTCTAAAATTGTACCTATGGGATTATAACCCCCTTACTCTTCTTAATATCATAGAAAGATACATATCTTTCCGTTAGATCCATTT
The DNA here is from genome assembly GCA_027705065.1 of Solanum peruvianum. NCBI lineage: Eukaryota > Viridiplantae > Streptophyta > Magnoliopsida > Solanales > Solanaceae > Solanum > Solanum peruvianum. Next base: position 28,539 of record JAKWJD010000578.1, read on the forward strand.
TTCATGTGGAATAACATTAGATTGTTTTTTAAAAAAACTGCATTAATTTGGAAATATATTATGAGGTATCATAGACATATCTAAAACCATTAAAGTCTTCTGTTCTTCTAGATCATATTAATATTACATCTAAAATTCATAATTATATTAATCCGTAAAATAACCAACTATATTAAAGTTTGTTTAACATTAGATCAGTAGTAAAATTTTCACTGTGTTTTTAATCATGATCTAAATCCAAATATGAAAAAGAATCTAAGATAATAAATTAAGGAACAGTTCTCTAAAATTCCTTAATTTGAATATTAACAATAAAAATTATACAACACATATATAATTTTTTTATAAAAATAAAAACTTATAACACCAATGATTCTCTATATCATGCAAGTACAGCAACTTATGGAAAATAATGACATATAGACAAGGAACTACATGTAAAAAAAAGTGAAATCCAATGTGTTCATACCCTGAGTATTATGTGTCTTTAATGTCTTTCTACAATTTGACTTTTTTGATGAGCTTTACATGGATTTACCTCAGGGATTTCCGAGTCAGGGGGAGAATAACGCAGTATGCAAGCTCAAGAAATCCTTCACATGCTTATTGCAGGTGACAATCTCAAGCTAATTGAAGGAACCAAAGATGCATTGCAGAAAGTATTTAAAATGAAGAACTTGGGAGGGTTAAGGTATTATCTTGTCATTGAATTACCATGTCCAAGGAAGGAATTCCAATTCATCAAACGAAGTATGCATTATAATTTGTTTTTGAAAGTGATCTTGAAGAGGTCCTATGGATATTAATGTGAATTTGACAACTAAGGAGTATGGTGATCATGTTTGCAAAGGCACTAATGCAGCAGAACCTATTGCTGATCAGGGACCGTATCAAAGACTCATAGGTAAACTTCTATATATTACCGACTAGACATTATATCTCATTTTGCGTTCAGAATCAAACACAATATAAAAGGTCCCAAGTTATCTCATATGGAAGCAACACTCAGAATAGTCAAGTATCTAGAAAAAAAAACAATAACCAGGACAAGGGGTCTTACTATCCAGTAATAAGAACAATGTGATAGCAACCTACTGTGATGCATAATGGGTATCATGTCGTAACTATAGAATGTAAATAATGGGTTATTCAATAAAAAATGGGATATTCTCTCATCATTTAAAATTCTAAGAAACAAATAACAGTCTCCATAATCTCAGCTGAAGCAGAATACAGAAGCTTAGTTTCCACTGTGGCAGAGATAGTTTGGATAATTGGGCTAATAAACGAACTTGGTATTAGTGTTACTCTTCCCTCAAGGTGAATAGTAATAGCAAGGTTGCAATAAAAATAACTGCGAATCCAGTGTACAATAAAAGGACTAAAAACATCGAAATAGATTGTAATACAAGGACTGATTTCAACTTACTAGATTCCTATAAGTAAGAAGCGTGTTGATATATTAACAAAAGGATTATCCAGAGTGCAACATGATTTGAGTTCAAAGTTAGGTATACAAAACATATTTGGAGTACCTAACTTGAGGGTTTGCAGTACCTAACTTGAGGGGAAGTGTTGAATAAGGAGTTACTTAAAGCCCTAAAGGGTCTATTTGTAATTAGATATAACTAGGATTAAATTATCGGTTAGGAGTTTGTTAAAATAGTTAAAAGTTAGTTAGGGTTATCGTGGTCTAAACACCTATATAAGTTGTACTGATCATCTCATTGTAACAACAGATTCAATTCTATTGAATATAGAATTCTCAAGATCATCTTCTTCTTATTTTTCCTTTTTTCTTCTTTTACTATTCTAATCATCAAGAGTTCATCTCAGTTACTGTACTTCTTCAAACAATAACATCTTTTAATGGTCTAATTTGTTTCTTCTTTTAAATAGATCCATTAGTTACTTGAATCACTAAACTAAATAATTAAAACTAATTTTCTCTTAATTTAGTAAACTACACATGTTGGAAAAAATTCAAAACCAAATAAATCATGCATCACCAACAATTTAATTTACTGTGTTGTTTCGTATAAATAAACAAGTAATAACTTTGTGTCCTACAATATTGATTTTTGAGGAAGAAGATTATGACTAGGAAATAAGTAAATCATAAGCTCTGATATAACTGAAAGAAAATAATCAATTGAGAACACACGATTCTCCTGGAATTTAGTTTATTTGTTTTACTAGTTGACAATGTAATCACATGACATCAAACACAAAATACATTAATCAATAAAAGAAAAAACAATTGAATATTTCTAATCGAATCAATGTCTCAATGAAACCATGATCCTTTCATTTTTCACCACTCAGAACAACTATCAACATTAATTTTTCTACATTATCACATTTTTATAAATCTTGTGTATTATGGGTTAAGAGCAACTAAAAATAAAAGAAATAATGAAGTAGAAAACAACATAGAAGGAAAATTTATATTATCTAAAAACAACAAGCAAAACTTTTCGTCGGGTCAGAATTGAAACTATCTTTTCACCGCTCAAGTAGCACAACTTTCTGTTGCATTGTCTAGGAAAATAATTACATTTTTATTCCTTTTATAATGAGTCAATATTATTATATTAATGATTCTCTAGGTAAATTTTGTACTTGTTTCATCTATTCATCATTTATAGCATTTTTATCATGACCTCAAGTCATTTATGAAAGTTGAGACTATCAGGTCAGTCACCTAGTTAGTCTGATGTTTGGTTCTTATGTGAATTTCTATGTTCAGGATCTTTGAACCTTAAATAGTCATTTTCGATCAAAAATCAGAAATATGACCTTAGAATCCAATTGTGATAATTTCAGCAACTCCACAAGGGTCATTTTAGGCCAGCAACATGTTTGGCACACTAACAAGGCTTCCGGTGCAAATTTGTACAATTAGACGTTTTAACTTTCAAGTTAAGGCCTAAAGATTGACATTGGTTGAAGTCAACATTCTTAGCAAATGCGCTCGTATGAGAACTCCATTAGTGTGGTTAGCTCTAGAATATCAAATTTTATCTGGAATGACCTTTTGTATGAATCTCGAGGCTCTTGGGCTAATTTTGAGTCTCCTTGTGGATGTTGGCTTAAATGGAGTTATGATTTGGGGCAATTTTTTGTCGATATGATCTCGCATGAAAACTTTAATTGTACCATTAAGTCCAAAATATTAAATCTGGTAGGGTAGAATATTTCGTTTGTATATACAAGATTCTTAACGAATTTGAAATACCCCGTCAAATTTTTTCAAGTTGCCAAAACTAAGTGACATGAATCCGTTGGTGCAAGCCAAATTTGGTAGTCGCTTTCTCAAGCCTTGGGGAATGTTTGCAGAGACCACGAGAGTTGTCACCGCCTTGACGAGGTCCAGGCCACATTTGAAAGGGCTCTGGCTCTGGCCTTTTCTTTCGCAGGGACCTTACCGCATTCGCAGGCCCTTGCCTCTCTTGCCTTCAGGTTTGAAATATTCATGACACATTTGCAGAAGTTAAAATTCTTGTTCTTTGCATATGCGGCACCTCTAAGTTGCATTAGCAATGAGCGAACGCAAGGCACCTTTAAGTACCAACTTCCATCAGTAATTATACTATCAACTTAACTCCATTATCAACAGTGTGAAGTCTTGTAATCATGAAATGCTGGGGATATTTGTGCGGATGGTTCGAACTATTGAAGGTTATCCACTCGAGGTAAATTTCATTTATTGTACGCTGCTATGACTTGTTTTTGTGCCATAAATTTTGAGTTGTTGTATGATAGTTGTCTTGTTGCTATGAGCCTCGAATTGTGTTCCATTTCGGAACACAAGTTCAAGGTAATATTTTAGACCTTTTGACAAACTCAATTAATAAATTCGAATGCGGGTCCCATGACTCCCATTTAATTCAAAAGTTGTCCCTATGTGTGTTTAGTGTTTAAATAACCGTATGATTGTTGATCTTATTTTTTTATAGCATTAGAACATTGTGAGGGTGTTCGCAAGGGAAAGACTCCGACATTGTGATTTAGTTCACGCGAGATCGACCTAAAGGTAGACTAAAAATTCCATTCTTTTATGTTGAGGTTGACTGTGTAATTACATGTTGCTTGGAGGGAATTGGGGGAGCGTACCTAGTTTTCTTGGTTACTTTTCATGAGAGCATGTTTTAGGACTTGAGTAGCTCTATTTTAGGTGTGGCCATGCTAGTCGGGGATTATGTGTTTAGTTCTATTATAGTGAGTTGACTTGGATGTCCGTATCATGGTATAATTAACTATGCTTGGCCTTGTTCTAGTTTTGCCTAGGACCAGCAATACTTTTGGTATTTAGGACTTTTACTTCTCCAACGTCGTGTTTTAGAAAGTTTAACACATTATAAACTGAAGTACCAGACTTTATTCTAATAGAATAATCCTTAGTTTAGGCGTTGATTCTGTTTTTCGAAGTTTTTATTCACTCTTCCTATTTATACGACCCATTGTGATACTAGAGGTTTTATGCTTTTGATACACTCAAACTTACTTCTCAAATAAGAAGTAAAGCGGTCGTGTCAAGTAAATAACCCAACTAGTGAGGTTGGGATCGTTCCCACGAGGAAATTAGTTTAGACTTAACTTCAATCTATTATTACTACTGTTCAGTCAATTACTTCCTTGGAAAGCAAAATCAATAAAAGGGGGGGTTTCTATTTCTAAATGAATGAAAATAACTAACGAAATTGAAAGAGACACTTAACAGCTTCAAATGTTGGAGTTAAATCAATTAATCAAAGTAACTAGGGTTAACGTGTTCCCCACAGGTTCATAACTTGATAATTCTAACTAAATCAATTCTTTCCTAGTATCTTGCATGCAAAGTGATAAGTTATGTATTTCTAAATTCTTGGTCCGGCATCTAGAAAATTTCACTCCGCACCTTGGTCCGGCTACATGTGTTTCTATCCTAACCCTTATCTTTACCTCATATTAAGCATCGTATTCGATATTTGACTAAGTTATTACCTCGTACCAATCAATACTAGCCTATTAGATGGTATACACTAAATCTATGTTGATAATTCTTTTCCTATTATCTACCTCCTTGGTCCGGCAAGTAGCATTGAGGCGAGTTCTAACGTTGGCCATCCATTAAAAAGACTTCTAACCGAAAGAATTATTAATACATGCAAGACACTATTCTAAAATTGTTATTTTAGTTAGGTTTTACCGCATTATTTGCCTATGGTTCCCACAACCCTAGTTATGGAGTTTAGTTACCCATAGTCATAATCACAATATTCAAATATATGATATAAGAATTAATGTACTTACTTCAATGAAAAAGAGTAGAATCCGAAAGTTCGCTTGATTTATCAACAAAAATCACCAACAATCACTTACTAGAATCTCAAAGTAATCATGAATCTCACAAAAAGTCTAACGATAATCAAAGGCCTAACCAAATAATCCAGAGTCTAACCCAATAATATAGAGTCTAACCCAATAATATAGAGTCTAACCTCAAAAACGAGGTTTTTTTGAACTATTTATAGAAAATGAAAACCTAAGTAAACAAGGATTCTATTTGCTCGAAATTTGTCAAAACGCGGTTGGGTCGACGGACCTCGCAACGGATCATCGTGGTCACGACGGACCGTCATGGACTCCGTCGTCCCATACTTTGCATTTTTCTACTCTGCTTTCTTCATTACCCTCGACGACAAGTATGACGGATCTTCACAGCACAACGGTCCGTGGAGGGTCTCGTTTCAAAACACTTAAACTCTTAAAATATCGGTACTTGGGACTAATTCTCTGAACTTCATGACAAACCTGCAGGAAGGACCGTCAAAGACACGACGGACCGTCATGGACTCCGTAACCCCACATTTGGTCAGACTTCCCCATCATCCTTCAGCAGCTGCACTACGCTGCCAGCTACGGACCATCACAAGCATGATGGACCGTCACAAGCATGACGGACCTTCACAAGCATGACGGACCGTCACAAGCTCTATAGGTGGTCTCTTATGCATTCTTCGCTCAAAAACCTCCACATTCATCTTTGGACATATTTCCTGCAAATAAGGAGAAACTTATATAAAAATTATCACAAAAAGACTTTTGGACACACTAAACTTAAGGAAAAAAGTATTAATAATACCGTGAAACCACGGTTTATGAACACCCTCAACTTAAATTCGTTGATTGTCCTCAAGCGACTCATAATGACTCAATACAAAATCTTTGTACAATAGTATCCATGTTTATCCTTTGCAATCATTTGTCTATCAATCACGATTAATCTCATCATATTTATGCATGCTATCACTATTAGGCTTGATTTATGTGGGATCAGAGCATGACACATACTCACCATGCACTAACACCTATCCTCTTCAATTTATCACCGAGGTACTAATATTTCCGATATTGCAACTAGTGTCCTCACTTTCAAACAAAATCCTCATTTTTGACACAATGATTTCAGTTTGAGTATAAGGATTACTTTTCAACACTCACTCTCAGAACAAATTCACACTCATTCGTACCTATTGCCATAAGCTTGCCCTTATTTTCACTGCATTAAGTTCGCTATACAACCCTTAGGATCACGATAGGACTTTCTTAGCTTGTAACATAGGCTCAGGGTCAGGTAGGGTATATTTAGGTATACTTTAGTGACTTTTTTCCCTCCTTGACATATCGGCTAAACATACCATTTTCTATCATTTTATCCCTCCCTGTTTTTCAAATTCTTTCACCTTGCTATTTTCTCTTCTTTCTTCGTTTGTGTAGATGACTCTCTTCTTTTATTACTTGTATTTCTTGTATATTTTTCTTTTCTTTACTTTTCTTTCAACTAATTTTTGAGTCACTTTACTTTTTTTCTTTCTCTCTCTTTGTTCTTTCAACCCCACTTTCCAAAGCATTCCTCATAATAGCCACCCTCAACTCATAGCATTGCCATGAGTCAAAGTACACAATACACAAAGTTGAGTCAGAGCCATAACGAAGGTTGTTTACTGCATTAGCCACCCTCAACTTATGCTTTTGGCATAAGCTTAGGTGCAAATGTCCAAGGAGTGACCAGGGCCAACACATTATTCCCAGAAAAGATCAGTTGGGGTGAAAAAGAAAGGTCTAATTTAAGCTCAGATCATTTGGATCAAAGAAGGATAACTTTCATTTGGTTTTCTTTTATTTAGGCTAAAAATGGGCTATATTGAATAAGGGCCTATGATCCTTTGCTAATTGTCTATTACAGCTTGCTTTTAGCAGGACTAACCAGGCAAGTTCTAGCTCTGTACAAATAGTGGACTATTCAAATCTTCCTCACACTCACTTGACATCTCATCACTCTACTAGATTATCAGACACCTAGTTCGAATTTTAGACTTAGGGTAATGCAGTGGTGTACCTCTATGTCATGCATAGAGCCACACATTTATCAATTACTATGCCTAGTTATCAGGATATCATTTAAACCATCATGTTCGAGAATTAAACTATGTACACAAGATATAGATATGTCGGTTCAACAGAAAAAAGTAATTAGTCTCTTGAGGAAAAAGAACACAAGCAAGAAAACCCCAAAAGAGGATAGTAAATTGGGCTACTCTGACTTCACCCTAGCACTCACTTTCCATTTACCCCACCCCCAACAAAAATACATGTAATTGTCCCCAATGTATAAAAATTGAAATACTAGAGTGGTAGGTGAAGCAAACCTGGGGTGCAAAGCGCCGACGATCAGCAAGCTGGTAGGTCTAGTTCCCCGGAACCCACTTCCTCTGTAATCTGGACACCCTCAGTGGTGTCCTCAGCAATAACAGCACTATCAGCAGTGCCTCCCGCTATCTCCACAGTTCGGGAGCTAGACGCCACAGCCTCTAACTCTCATGCTCTCATTTGGCGCGCCTCCTCCTCAACAAGCGATGCTCTCCTCGCAGCCTCCATCTCACGGCGCTCCTTCTTCCATGCTCGCCCCTCATCCTCCGCTCGACCCCTACGCCTCTGGGCATGCTCTCAAGGGGAAGGTGGTGGAATCTCTGAGGTGGAGAATACGGCCGCCAACACTGTGTCTTCAGCAGGCTCGATAGAAGGGGCCTCAGACTCAGGCACCCTAGCCTCTAAGATCATGTCAATATTTGCGCGAAGACTGTCAACTGCAGCCTGAAGGGTCAACACATCCACCGGAGGAGTTGGCCGGCCTAGCACCCGCAACTCAAAAGTGTCCAAGCGCTGGTGAACCTCAGCGATCATCCGCTTTGTGTGCTGGACCATTTTCCGCTCCAAGCGCTTTTCTACCTCGGTAATAGACCTCTGCATCCACGGCTGGATATGATGCAGAAGTGTAGCCATTTGCGCCTCTAATTTTTGGACCCTAGCAAGCCGGACCAGAGCGGGTAAAGGGGCTGTGTGAGAGGAGCTCGGGGCAGTGCTACTACCCAGGATAGACTCGACCGGGGTAGTGCCAGTGGACGCCGCCTGCGTATCCGTGTGGGCCTGGGCTACCGTATTAGCCATATTGTCAGCAAGTGGGGGCAGCTCCGGACGGGGCCCTCTTCGTGGAGCCAACTCATTGGCCTTATCTCTGATGAGGCCGATATCAATAGTGCCCAGAGGGGTCTTGAGCTGATCAACGTGCCATATAGGCACACCTGCGGACCTGCATTGAGAAGATTATGCACGGGAAAAGGTAAGTAGTTTTGACCTTAAACGTCCTCTCGTGCAGGACTTCCTGTAGAAGCCACGCAAAATCCACCTCGAACCCGGCTATCATCGCCACCATCAATAATGCTCGATCCCATGTGACTATATTATCGGCGGCTGTGGGAGAAAGGAAGTGGCGGACAATCAATCACAGAGACTTTGCCGTGAAAGTCAGGTTGGCCTTCTTGATGGCCCCCTTCGGCTCGGTCACCTAGTCGGCACCCTCTCAATCAACGGACAAGTGCAGGGTCATCAACCTCTTGGTGGTCTCTCTCAGTGATGGCTCACGCAGGAATTGTCCATCTTTAATAATCTGCTATCGGTAGTCAAACTCAGCAGTAAGAGAGGTCCAATTAGCGTCAACACCCTCGCCGTATAGAAACCGGCGGATGGCAGGCAGGGAAATATCGACCTGAACGTCCAATACTCGGACCTGCTCCAGTGGGGCCTGTTTGGCAGGGGCATCCCGCCGATAAATCTGTGATTGGAGAGTCACTACGTAGGATGCATAGAACTCTCGGACCAGCTCTTCACTATAACGTCCCAACGGACGTGCTGTCTACTCTAGTCGATGTCTTGTAAAGAGATTGTGGATCTCAAGCATCGTCGGAGACTCCCTATAAGGATCCACCACTCCAATGTGAGTGTTCCAATCATAACTCCTTGTCATTTAGGAACTTTGCGTCAGAGTAGACTTGAAATTGCCCGTCGACATACCACCGGTTGGGCTGGTTAGTAGCCAGGGTGAGGGCATGAGATGGTGGACCGGGTGTTTATTCCGAACTGTCAGCCTCATCAGACAAGGTCGACGCTGCAGCGGTGGTGGGTGCAGGAACCTCAACAGAGCCGGAGGCTTCCTCCGACCACAGAACTCCTAAGGAGCCAGACGCTCCTTCTTCATTGGTGGCTGACCCAGAAAGTGTGTCAGTCAGTGTATGCTCCTCATCAGACTGGGAGGCAGTGACTACGCCGGACGCCACCTTTTTTGGTGTGGCTCTGGCAGCACGTGCAGCAAGGGAAGGGGTGGAAGTGCCTGGGGGCACGTACTCGGGGTCACGCTCATCATCAGAGCCAATGACCAGGCGTGCAGACGGGGTGAAAGACTTCTATCACCCGCGTGCATAGACTCAATCTTGTTTTGGTGCCATAGTAGATAGTACTATAAAGAATCAATATTAGTACTAGAAGTATCAAACAAGACAAGCAAAACCACACAAAAAAAATTAAAATAAAATGACATTTCTATAGTAATAGTGAAACACGACGGGCTAGGTGACGGCTTGTCGTGACTATGATGGACCATCATAGGGTCCGTCGTGTATTACTTAGAATTTGTTTATATGGAGAACCCTAAAATAGAGTCTCTGACAAGTATGACGATATGTGAAGAACGGACCATCACAGGTACGACGGTCCATCGTAGCTGTCCGTCAGAGGACACATGAAAAAATATGGAGACCCTTAGGAGAGGGGTCTCTAACCATCATAATGGTCATATAGGACGGACCATCGTGGGTATGACGATCTGTCGTACTTGTCCGTTTGAGGACACTTAGAAAAATGGAGAGAGGCCCTTAGGAACAGGGTCTCTGACAACCAGAACGGTTGTGCAGGATGGACCATGGTAAAGACGACGGTCCGTCACATGTGTCCGTTGGAGGACACTTAGAAAAAGTTAGAGACCCTCAAGAATTGGGTCTCTGACAACCATATCGGTTGTGCCGGACGGACCGTCGTGGAGATGATGGTCCGTCGTGGGTACGACGGTCCATCATCGGGGTCTCGTTCTGTAAATCAGTGACAGAACTGGGGTGTCAAAATTTGATACGCTCAAACATACTTCTCAAATAAGAACTAAAGCGGTCGTGTCAAGTAAATAACCCAACTAGTGAGGTTGGGATCCTTCCCACGAGGAAAATAGTTTAGACTTAGCTTCAATCTATTATAACTACTGTTCAGTCAATTACTTCCTTGTAAGCAAAAACAATAAAAAGGGGGGTTTCTATTTCAAAATGAATGAAAATAACTAACAAAATTGAAAGAGACACTTAACAGCTTTGAATGTTGGAGTTAAATCAATTAATCAAAGTAACCAGGGTTTACGTGTTCCCAACAGGTTCAGAACTTGATAATTCTAACTATAACAATTCTTTCCTAGTATCTTGCATAAAAAGTGATAAGTTATGTATTTCTAAATCCTTGGTCCAGCATCTAGAAAATTTCACTCTGCACCTTTGTCCGGCTATGTGTGTTGCTATCCTAAACCTTATCTTTACCTAATATTAAGCATCGTATTCGATATTTGACTAAGTGATTACCTCATACCAATAAATACTATCCTATTAGATTGTATACACTAAATCTATGTTGACAATTCTTTTCCTATTATCTACCTACTTGGTCCGGCAGGTAGCATTAAGGCGAGTTCTAACGTTGCCCATCCGTTAAAAAGACTTCTAACCGAAAGAATTATTAATACATGCAAGACACTATTCTAAAATTGTTATTTTAGTTAGGTTTTACAGCATTATTTGCCTATGGTTCCCACGACCCTAGTTATGGAGTTTAGTTACCCATAGTCATAATCACAACATTCAATTATATGATATAAGAATTCATGTACTTACTTCAATGAGAAAGAGTAAAATCCAAAAGTTCGCTTGATTTATCAACAAAAATCACCAACAATCACTTCCTAGAATCTCAAAGTAATCAAGAATCTCACAAAATGTCTAACGATAATCAAAGGCCTAACCAAATAATCTAGAGTGTAACCCAATAATGCAGAGTCTAACCTCAAAAACGAGGTTTTTTTGAACTATTTATAGAAAATAAAAATCTAAGTAAACAAGGATTCTATTTGCTCGAAATCTGTCAAAACCCGGCTGGGTCGACGAACCTCGCGACGGATCCTCGTGGTCACGATGGACCGTCATGGACTCCGTCATCCCATACTTGTGCAATTTCTTCTGATGCTTTCTTCATTACCCTCGACGGCAAGTATGACGGATCGTCACAGGCACAACGGTCCGTCGAGGGTCTTCGTTTCAAAACACTTAAACTCTTGGAATATGGGTATTTGGACTAATTCTCTGAACTTCATGACGAACCTGCAGGACGGACCGTGAGAGACACGAAGGACCGTCATGGACTCCCTAACCCCACACTTGGTCAGTCTTCCCCATCTTCCTTAAGCACCTGCACTACGCTGCCACCTACGGACCGTCACAAGCATGACGGACCGTCACAAGCTCCATAAGTGGTCTCTTCTGCATTTCATCGCTCAAAAACCTCCGCATTCATCTTTGGATAGATTTCCTACAAATAAGGAGAAACTTATATAAAAATTAGCACAAAAAAGCTTTTTGACACCCTAAACTTAAGGAAAAAGTATTAATAATACCGTGAAACCACTGTATATCAACACCTTCAACTTAAATTCGTTGTGTGTCCTCAAGCGACGCACAATGACTCAATACAAAATCTTTGTACAATAGTATCTATGTTTATTCCTTTGCAATCATTTGGCTATCAATCCCGATTAATCTCATCATATTTATGCATGCTATAACTATTAGGCTCGAATTATGTGGGATCAGAGCATGACAGAGACTCACCATGCACTAACACCTATCCTCTTCAATTTATCACCGAGGTGCTAATATTTCCAGTATTGCAACTAGTGTCCTCACTTTCAAACAAAATCCTCATTTTTCACACAATGATTTCAGTTTGAGTGTAAGGATTACTTTTAAACACTCACTCTCAGAACAAATTCACACTCATTCATACTTATTTCCATAAGCTTGCCCTTATTTTCACTACCTTAAGTTCGCTATACAACCCTTAGGATCACGATAGGACTTTCTTAGCTTGTAACATAGGCTCAGGGTCAGGTAGGGTATATTTAGGTATACTTTAGTGACTTTTTTCCCTCCTTTACATATCGTCTAAACATACCATTTTCTATCATTTTATCTCGCCCAGTTTTTCATATTTTTTCACCTTGCTATTTTCTCTTCTTTCTTCATTTGTGTAGGTGACTCTCTTCTTTTCTTGCTTGTATTTCTTGTATATTTTTCTTTTTCTTAACTTTTCTTTCAACTAATTCTTGAGTCACTTTACTTGGGTTCTTTCTCTCTCTTTGTTCTTTCAACCCCACTTTCCAGAGCATTACTCATAATAGCCACCCTCAACTCATGGCTTTGCCATGAGTCAAAGTACACAATACCCATAGTTGGGTTAGGTCCATAACGAAGGTTGTTTAGTGCATTAGCCACTCTCAACTTATGCTTTTGGCATAAACTGAGGTGCACATGTCCAAGGAGGGACCAGGGCCAACACATTATTCCCTGAAAAGATCAGTTGGGGTGAAAAAGAAAGGTCTAATTTAAGCTCAGATCATTTGGATCAAAGAAGGATTACTTTCATTTGGTTTTCTTTTATTTAGGCTAAAAATGGGTTATATTGAATAAGGGCCTATGATCCTTTGCTAAATGTCTATTACAGCTTACTTTTAGCAGGACTTACCAGGGAAGTTCTAGCTTAGTACAAATAGTGGACTATTCAAATCTTCCTCACACTCACTTAACATCTCATCACTCTACCAGATTATCAGACACCTAGTTCGAATTTTAGACTTAAGGTAATGCAGTGGTGTACCTCTATGTCATGCTTAGAGCCACACATTTATCAATTACTATGCCTTGTTATCAGGATATCATTTTAGCCATCATACTCCAGAATTAAACTATGTACACTAGATATAGATATGCCGGTTCAACAGAAAAAGTAATCAGTCTCTTGGGGGAAAATAACACAGGAAAGAAAACCCCAAAAGAGGATAGTGAATTGGGTTTCTCTGACTTCACCCTAGCACTCACTTTCCATTTACCCCACCCCCAACAAAAGACATGCAATTGTCCCCGATGCATAAAAATTGAAATACTAAAGGGTAGGTGAAGCAAACCTGGGGCGCAAAGCGCCGACGATCAGCAAGCTGGTGGGTTCGGTTCCCCGGAACCCCCTTCCTCTGTAATCTGGACACCCTCAGTGGTGTCCTCAACAACAACAGCACTATCAGCAGTGCCTCCCGCTATCCCCACAGTTCAGGAGCTAGACGCCCCAGCCGCTAACTCTCCTGCTCTCATCTGGCGCGCCTCCTCCTCATCAAGCGAGGCTCTCCTCGCATCCTCCATCTCACGGCTCTCCTTATTCCGTGCTCTTGCCTCATCCTATTCTCGACCCCTACGCCTCTGGGCATTCTCTCGCGAGGGAGGTGGTGGAATCTCTGAGGTGGCGAATAGGACCGCAAACACTGTGTCTTCAGCAGGCTCGACAAAAGAGGCCTTAGACTCAGGAACCCTAGCCTATAAGATCATGTCAATATCTTCGCTAAGATTGTCGACCGCAGACTAAAGGGTCGACACATCCACCGGAGGAGCTGGCCGGGCTAGCACCCGCAACTCAAAAGCGTCCAAGCACTGGTGAACCTCAGCGATCTTCTGCTCTGTGTGCAGGACCATTTTCTGCTCCACGCGCTCTTCTGCCTCGGTAATAGACCTCCGCATCCACGGCTGGATATGATGCAGAAGTTTAGCCATTTGCGCCTCTAATTTTTGGACCCTAGCAAGTGGGACCAGAGCGGGTAAAGGGGTTGTGCGAGAGAAGCTCGGGACAGTGCTACTACCCGGGATAGACTCGACCAGGGTAGTGTTAGTGGCACCGCCTGCAAAGCCGTGTGGGCCTGGGCTACCGTATCAGCCGGATCTTCAGCAAGTGGGGCATCTATGGACGGGGCCCTCTGTGTGGAGCCAACTCATTGGCCTCATCTCTGATGAGGCCGACATCAACAGTGCCCAGAGGGGTCTTGAGTTGATCAACATGCCATATAAGGCACACCTTAGGACCTACAGAGAAAAGATCATGCACGAGAAAGGGTAGTAGTTGAGACCTTAAAAGCCCTCTAGTGCATGACTGCCTGAAGAATCCAAGCAAAATCCACCTCGAACCCGGCTATCATCGCCTCCATTAGTACTGATCGATCCCATGTGACGATATTATCGTCCTTGTGGGGGAAAGGAAGTGGCGGACAATCAACCACAAAAACTTTGTCGTGAAAGTCAAGTTGGCCTTCTTGATGGCCCCCTTCGGCTCGGTCACCCAATCGGCACCCTCTTCATCAACGGACAAGTGCAGGGCCATCCACCTCTTGGTGGTCTCTCTCAGTGATGACTCACGCAGGAACTGGCCATCTTTAACAATCTGCCATCAATAGTCAAACTCGGAAGTGAGAGGGGTCCGATTAGCATCAACACCCTCTTCGTATAGAAACTGACGGATAGCAGGTAGGGAAATATCGACATGAACGCCCCATACTCGGACTTGCTCCAGAGGGGCCTGTTTGGCGGGGGCAGCCCGCCTATCAATCTTTGATCGGAGAGTCGCTACGTAGGATGCATAGAACTATTGGACAAGCTCTTCACTATAACGTCCCAACGGACGTGCTTTCCACTCCAGTCGATGTCTTGTGAAGAGATTATGGATCTCAGGCATCGGTTGGAGACTCCCTGTAAGGACCCGCCGCTCCAATGTGAGTGTTCAAGTCATAACTCCTTTGTCATTCAGGAACTTCACGTCGGAGTAGACTTTAAATTGCCCGTCGACACACCACCAGTTGGGCTGGTCAGTAGCCGGGGTGAGGGCATGAGCTGGTGAACCAGGTGTGGATTCCAAACTATCAGCCTAATCAGACGAGGCCAACGCTGCAGCGGTGGCGGGTGCGGGAACTTCAGTAGACCTTGAGGCTACCTCCGACCACGAAACTTCTAAGGAGCAAGACGCTCCTTCTTCATTGGTGTGCTAGTCAGTGCGCGCTCAATATCAGACTGGGAGACATTGACTACGCCGGACGCCACCTTTTTGGGTGTGGCTCTTGCAGCACGTGCATCACAGGAAGGGGTGGAAGTGTCTGGGGGCATGTACTCGGGGTCACACTCATCATCATAGCCAATGACCAGGCGTGCAGACGGGGCGACAGACTTCGATCGCCCGCGTGCATAGACTCGATGTTATTTTGTGCCATAGTAGATACCTGTAAAGGATCAATATTAGTACTAGAAGTATCAAACAAGACAAGCAAAACCACAAAAAAAAATTAAAATAAAATGACATTTCTATAGTAACGGTGTAACACGACGGGCCAGGTGACGGCTCGTCGTGACTATGACGGACCGTCATGGGGTTCGTCGTGTATTACTTAGACTTTGTTTATATGGACAACCCTGAAGAAGAGTCTCTGACAAGTATGACGGTATGTGCAGGAAAGACCTTCACAGGTACGACGATCCGTCGTAGGTATCCGTCAGAGGACACTTGAAAAAAATTATGGAGACCCTTAGGAGAGGGGTCTCTGACCATCATAACAGTCATGCAGGACTGACCGTCGTGGGTATGACGGTCCGTCGTACTTTTCTGTTTGAGGACACTTAGAAAAATGGAGTGAGACCCTTAGGAACAGGGTCTCTGACAACCAGAACGGTTGTGCAGGACAGACCGTCGTAAAGACAACGGTGTGTCACATGTGTCCGTTGGAGGACACTTAGAAAAAGTGAGAGACTCTCAGGAATAGGGTCTCTGACAACCATAACGGTTGTGCAGGACGGACCTTCGTGAGGATGACGGTCCGTCGCATATGTCTGTTTGAGGACACTTGCATAAAATTGGACAGTGGGGTGTTAGGGCTTTTGGAACGGACCCTACGACGGTCCGTCATCAGGGTCTTGGGCAAATATTGATACGCTCAAACTTACTTCTCAAATAAGAAGTAAAGCGGTCGTGTCAAGTAAATAACCCAACTAGTGAGGTTGGGATCGTTCCCACGAGGAAAATAGTTTAGACTTAACTTCAATCTATTATTACTATTGTTTAGTCAATTACTTCATTGGAAAGCAAAAACAATAAAAAGGGGGGTTTTAATTTCTAAATGAATGAACATAACTAACGAAATCGAAAGAGACACTTAACAGCTTCGAATATTGGAGTTAAATCAATTAATAAAAGTAACTAGGATTTACGTATTCCCCATAGGTTCATAACTTGATAATTCTAACGATAAAAATTCTTTCCTAGTTTCTTGCATGCAAAGTGATAAGTTATGTATTTCCAAATCCTTGGTCAGGCATCTAGAAAATTTCACTCCGCACCTTGGTCCGGCTACGTGTATTTCTATCCTAACCCTTATCTTTACCTCATATTAAGCATCGTATTCGATATTTGACTAAGTTATTACCTCGTACCAATCAATACTAGCCTATTAGATAGTATACACTTAATCTGTGTTGATAATTCTTTTCCTATTATCTACCTCCATGGTCCAGCAAGTAGCATTAAGGTGAGTTCTAACGTTGTCCATCCGTTAAAAACACTTCTAAACAAAAGAATTATTAATACATGCAAGACACTATTCTAAAATTGTTATTTTAGTTAGGTTTTACCACATTATTTGCCTATGGTTCCCACAACTCTAGTTATGGAGTTTAGTTACCCATAGTCATAATCACAATATTCAAATATATGATATAAGAATTCATGTACTTACTTCAATGAGAAAGAGTAAAATCCGAAAGTTCGGTTGATTTCTCAACAAAAATAACCAACAATCACTTACAAGAATCTCAAAGTAATCAAGAATCTCACAAAAATTCTAACGACAATCAAAGGCCTAGCCTAATAATACAGAGTCTAACCTCAAAAATGATGTTTTTCGAACTATTTATAGAAAATAAAAACCTAAGTAAACAAGGATTCTATTTGCTCGAAATCTGTCAAAATGCGGTTGGGTCGACGGACCTCGCGACGGATCATCGTGGTCACGACGGACCGTCATGGACTCCGTCGTCCCATACTTGTGCAATTTCTTCATTACCCTCGACGGAAAGTATGACGGATCATCACATGTATAACGGTCCGTCGAGGGTCTTCATTTCAAAACACTTAAACTCCTGGAATATGGGTACTGGGACTACTTCTCTGAACTTCATGACGAACCTGCAGGACGGACCGTCATAGACACGACGGACCGTCATGGACTCCTTAACCCCACTCTTTTTCAGACTTCCCCATCTTCCTTCAGCAGCTGCACTACGCTGCCACCTACGGACCGTCACAAGCTCTGTAGGTGGTCTCTTCTGTATTTCTTCGCTCAAAAACCTCTGCATTCATCTTTGGACAGATTTCTTGCAAATAAGGAGAAACTTACATAAAAATTAGCACAAAAAGGCTTTTGGACACACTAAACTTAAGGGAAAAGAATTAATAATACCGTGAAACCACGGTATATCAGCATTGTAGGGTAACTCAAGATTGGAGTCGTGCTGGCCGAGAACCTTTTATTGATTCCTTAGGTTAAATATTGTTGCACTATTGTTTTGGTTATAGATGATACATGATACTTCAATGTTCTTATTGGTTCCCACATATTTACTCTTGCTAACTGGGCTAGTGCCCTTGGGAGCTTCAGTTTGCTAGGCGATGGTCTTATTGGTACCCTATGTTTAGTCTCGCTAGCTAGGTCGGAGCCCCTGTGATTGTATTATTTTGGTGGGTGATGCTCTTATCCGTGCCTCCGAGTTACTCTTCCTAGCTGGGTTAATGCCCGTGGGAGTTTATTTTCTAGTTAGCCGACCCTAGGGTTTACTTTTGCTTGGTGGGCTGGTGCTCCTAGTAGTTTATTGTCAGGATGGGCATACCCATTATTGGTTACTTATAGTTTGAGGTTGTTACTTGGGGATCGATGTCAGGATTACACTTAATATACCTAGATTCGATTTGATTCTCTCTTGTAGTTTAGCTATTTTGTGTACATATCAAACTTATAGATGTTCATTCAAATTTTACTTAATCTTGCGCACGAGTGTACATTTTGGGCTTACGGGGTCCAATTAGGTTTAATTTAGTTGTATTTAGTCTTTATTTCTTGTACCATTGTGTGTTTTTATTTAAATTCCACATTGACCTTTATATATCTCTTGATACTATCTTTTAATTTTTTTCTACCATCCTTGCTCAAATAAACTATGATGCCTAATGGGTACTTTTTTTTTGGTACTTAAACTACACTATATATGTATTTTGTGCCTGCAACAACTTTTGTATCAGAGGTAAAGTGAGCACTTCGTGTCTCGACTTCCCTTTATACTTAATATTTTTTAAAATTTTCCATTCTTTTCGAAAAGAAAATATAGTATTTTTATATTTTTAAACCTATATATAGTTATACTTTCTAATTTGGTAATTCTAATTCACTTGAACTCAAAAGAAATGGCCTCTTTATTAACTTCAAATGTCTGACACTAACTTCAGATTTCCTCTTTTATTTGTTCATCTCTAACTAGTTATCAATCCCATTGGACAAAGATTTTTTTCTCAATGATATCCAACGATCAAGAAAATTCTCGTGATACTCTTTCATTTCTTAGAATTTCATTCTTATTATTACGAAGCAAAAATATGTGTTAAATAAGGACAAAAAATGATTCTTGAAACTTAAAATTGCCTGCTGCCAGCGACCAACAGTGTTGCAATGTCTTGTTTTTGCTGAAGCGCTGGCGTGGCGCCGGGGTCGATCAAGGGGCATGGGTGTTTCGTTACTTAAGGAGATAGGGTTTGAGAGAAAGGACAAATTTAATCATCATCTATTTCTTAAAACAAGTGATAATTTACCAACCACGGGATTTCGGTATCTTTTATAAATATCTAGTTTTATAAATATTTAATAAATACCAACATCATGAAGTCGCTTAGATTTGAATCAAATAATAATTTTAATATACTAGCTGGTTGAGGTTGGTGTTTATTAATTTATTTTGATATAAACTGACCTCTTGAGGTCTTTTTTATTAATTAAAATTATGTGCATACCTATATATATATGCAGGAGATTTCCAAAAATCGTTATTTTTTTTTCAAAAGACACACCTTTCCAAAAAGTTTTTATTTTTTCCAAAAGAGACAACCTTCTGGAAAAAAAGGTTTGAATAGATGAGTCTGAACAGACAAGTTCTTGCTGTAAATGGTTACAAAAACAAAGTCATTTTTCTTTTTCAAATACTGAAATTTTTTTCCTTCTCTCTGCATACATTTTCTCTCATAAACAAACTTGTCGATCGACTAAGTCAGTGTGTGAATAGTTGTTGTTCTTACGTTCGTTGATATTATTGAAGTTTGAGGTACCGCTACTTCTTTAACAGGTAAATCCGTTTTATCATAGGATAAATTAATCCATAACCTTGGGTATAATGAGGGGATTAAATTTCTTAAGCAAACACAGTAGTTTCTACGGACTCGGATTATTTTTTATGTCTGTTCATCTTCTTTTTGTTTTTATATTTTTTACTAACCTTAATACATGTCATAACAATCTTAAGAAATTTAATAATTTTTGTATTTGACGTTTCTAGAGATTAAAACATTTATGGTTTTTTACTCTGTTTGAATTTTTAATATTCATCCAATTAACAATTAAAAGAACATAAAAAATTTATCGTTACATCAGAAACAAATTGTGTAAGGATTTGTTCATCACTGTTAATATTACACATACTAAAATTGTTTTCATTTGTGACAAAAAAAAACTAATTCAAATCAAGTAAATGCTGAACAATGAGTGCTGCAACAACTACCTTAGCACCGGATGAGAAACTTGCAAAGTTTTCTTGAGTCGAATTCAAGATATGGCAGTAGAAGATGTTCTTCTATCTCACTACACGGAGTCTACAGAGATTCATTAATGAGAATATTCCTGTTATGTCAGATGAAACTCTGCCGGAAGAATGATTCTTTGTAACAGAAGCCTGGGCACATTCTGATTTTTTGTGTAAAAATTATATTATGAGTGGCCTGCAAGATGTTATGTACAATGTGTACAACAATATCAAAACCTCAAAATAACTCTGGGATGCTTTAGAGAAGAAGTACAAAACAGAGGATGCCGGAATGAAGTTCACTGTGGCTAAGTTTTTGTACTATAAGATGATAGACAGTAAAACCGTCATCACCCAAGTTCATGAAGAGGCTGCCATTAATGAGAAGTTACCTCCATTGTGGAAGGACTTCAAAAACTACTTGAAACATAAACTCAAGGAGATGAATGTTGAATATATCATAGTAAGGTTGAGAATCAAAGAGGAGAATAAGTTGCAGAAAAGTGGTCACGTGGTAAATCAACAATATTGGAGTACATATTGTTGAAGAAGATCCCACAAAATTAAAGAAAAGAAAGAAAACATCTGGTTCAAAAAAACAATCCTCTTAAGAAGAAATTCAATGGAAGCTGCTTCAACTGTGGCAAACGTGGTCATAAGGCTACTGAATGTCGGGGTCCCAAGAAGAAGAAGGATCAAGCAAACTTGACTAAATTCCAAGGAGAAATGGACAATCTCTGAGCAATGCTTTCATAATGTAACTTGGTTGGAAATCCAAGAGAATGGTGGATAGATTTTGGTTCCTCATGCCTTGTTTGTACAAACAAAGAATTATTCTCATCATATAGTCCGGCACCTACAAGTAAGAAGTTGTTTATGGCGAACTCCACTGTTGCAAAGGTGGATGGAACTGGCAAGGTCCTATTATAAATGACATCAGGCAAGGTGGTGACTTTGGACAAGGTCTCGTATGTTCTGGAATTGCGAAAGAATTTAGTTTCTATTCAAATTCTCATGAATAATGGATTCAAATGTGTATTTTTTTCTGATAAATTTGTAGTGATTAAGAATGAAATGTATGTAGGAAAAGGCTATCTCAGTGATGACCTTTTCAAACTAAATGTAATTGCAGTTGATATGAATAAAGATTCTGCTTCTTGTTAGTTGCTCTGAGTCTAAATATTTATTGCATGAACTTTTGGGATATGTTATAACAAAACCTTGCGAGAACTGATTATCTTAAATTTTTGCCAAAATTTGAGTGCAATAAATCAAAATGTCAATATAAGTTGAATCTAAGTATGCTAAACATCCTTATAAATATGTTGAAAGGAATTAAAATCATTTAGAAATGATTCACAATGATATTTTTGACATAAAGTCAACACCATCACGTGGTGGGAACAAGTATTTCATAACTTTTATTAACAATTGCACTAAATATTGCTATTTGTATTTTCTAAAAAGTAAAGATGAAACAATAGATGCATTTAGGCAATACAAAACTGCAGTTGAAAATTAGTTGGATAGAAAGATCAAAATGATTAGAAGTTATAGAAATATGAATCTCCATTTGCAGAAATATATTTGGAAAATTCAATAATCCATCAAACTACTACTCCTTACACTCCTCAGTCTAATGGAATTGTGGAAAGAAAAAACCAAAATTTCAAGGAAATGATGAATGCTTTATTTATAAGTTTAGGGTTACCACAAAACTTGTAGGGGGATGCTATCCTAACAACATATCGAATATCAATAGAGTGACTAACACAAAAACACATATTATTCCATATGAAAAATGGAAAGGTAGAAAACCCAACTTGAAATATTTTAAAGTGTGGGGGTGTCTAGCCAAAGTCAAGGTTCTTATACCTAACAGGGTAAAAATAGGGTCTAAGACTGTGAATTGTGTATTCATTGGATATGCCACAAACAGTAAGGCATGTCGATTTTATGTTCATAAATGTGAACATTCTGATATTCATGATAATACGTTAATGGAATCAGATAATGCTGTATTTTTGGAACATATCTATCCGTATAAAACTAGACTTGAGTCATCTAGTTGGAAATCTAAATAACCCCGAGAAGAACCCAAAGAGAATGAAACCAATGAAGAGATTCCAAGCCGCAGTAAACATCAAAGGACTACTTCATTTGGATCTGATTTTGTAACATTCTTTCTTGAAAGTGTTTCTCAAACATTCAAGGGAGCAATGTCGTCTAGCGACTCAACCTCTTGGAAGGAGGCTGTCAATAAGGAGATTGAATCAATCCTAAGCAATCATACTTAGGAGTAGCTTCATCTTCATCGAGGGAACAAACCCTTGAATTCAAAATGGACTTTTAAAAGGAACATGAAAGTTGATGGAACTATTAACAAATATAAAGCAAGACTTGTTGTCAAAGGCTTTAGACAAAAAGATGTTCTTGATTAATTTTGACACATACTCGCCAGTGACTAGGATTACATAGTTCAGATGTTAATATTCCTAGCTGAATTTATACGGTCTTGAAATCCATCAAATGGATGTGTCTTCTTCTTAAATGGAGAGCTGGAAGAAGAAATTTACATGAACAAACTGAGGGTTTTGTAGTTCATGGTAAAGAAAATAAAGTGTGTGAACTTATTAAGTCACATTATGGACTAAAATAAGCACCAATACAATGGCATGCAAATTTGATCAAACCATGTTGTCAAATGGATTTAAGACCAATGAATGTGATAAATATGTTTACAATAAATATACTCTGAATGAGGAAGTCATTGTATGCCTATATGTGGATGACATGCTGATAATGAGTAAGGACATTGCCAATGTAAAAGCTACTAAGCGTATACTCGCTAGTAAGTTTGATATGAAAGATCTAGGAGTTGCTGATGTGATGTTGGGAATTAAGATTCTCAAAACTCCGAACGGTCTAGCATTGTCTCAAACTCATTATATTCAAAAGGTACTTGAAAAGTTCAAGTATGTGAATTTCAAAAGACCAAAGACCCAAATTGATGCGAACCTTCATCTTGGAAAGAATAAAGGTGAAAGTTAGTTTCTATTGGACTACGCCAGAGTGTTGGGAAGTTTGATGTATGTCATGAATTGTACACGATCAGATATAGCTTGTGCTGTCAGTATACTAAGTGGATACATAAGTAATCCCAATCAAAATCATTGGTTGGCAATGAAGAGAGTTTTGGATACTTAGATGACACTCAAAATTATGCTTTGCATTACAACAAATATCCAACAGTTCTTGAAGAATACATTGATGCAAATTTTATTACTGGTTCAACTGAAACAAATTCAATAAGTGGATACGTTCTCACTATTGGTGGAGGAGCAATATCTTGGAAATCATCCAAACAAACATGTATAGCTCACTCTATAATGGAGTTTGAATTCATAGCCTTAAACAAGGTAGGTGAGGAAGTTGAATGACTCCGGAATTTCTTAGAAGATATTCCTTTTTTGACCAAACCAATAACCCATATATGTGTAACACCCCGTATCCGAAACAGACCATAAAACAGTTTTTCAGAAAATTTGTAGGTGCAATCGACGGTTACCATCGATGGATCGTATCCTGACCCACATTCCGTTCTGCACATCCGTGGATTGAGCCTCAAACCTCCAAAACCTCAGCCTTGAAAAATTTAAAAACAATTGGACGATGGATGGACCTACGTCCGTAGGTCAATCTACGGTCTGTAGTCTGTGTCTGTCGATCAACACCCCATTTACCCACTGTCTAACATTAACCACGATTTACCAGCACAAACATCATTTTAACTACGGTCTGTAGGTCTGACCGTAGGTGGAAATTAGTAAACAGTTAAGGGGAAAATGCATTGGATCAACTTCAATTGATCATAAATATTATCAAAAAATGAATTAGGTGTACAATTACATACAAAAATATAGATAATTGAATTAGGTTTCCATATCCATCGACCTTGCTAAAATCAAGCCTTTGAGTAAAATGTTATGGCCGTTTTAGTAAAGGTCTGTCGAACAGACCCAACCTACGGACCTAAACGATGGACCATCAGTCCATGTCGTCGTTTGGTCCAAAAGCAATTAACTCAGGGTTCTTTTGTTGTTTTTCTACTTTTTTTCAACCCTAAGATACGCTGGTTTGACCCTAAATCATCAGATTATAGTCAGTTTGAGCCTAGAAATATAACTAAAACTTACCTAAGTCAAATCATTAATCAAAACATATAAATTAGAAGCAAGAGAGGAGAAAAAGGTCAAGTACCCTAGTTCAAGAACGCAACAAGGTTCCAATAGATCCAAGCCCAAAATCTAAGTGTTTCTCCCTGAATTTCATCACCAGGCATGTGGGATTTCACTAGTGGGTTCCTTTCACCCATTGGGTCCCTAGTTTTCAACCAGATTCTTGATTCCCATATCATGATTAGACCTAAGGTTTCTAGAACATCAATAGAATTTCATGATTTTATTTGTTATATGTTCCGAATCAGATTATATTGTTATTACTCAGATTATAGCATGAATTTCAAAACCCTAGCTATGTATTTTATTAGTTTATGAATTACACATGTTAGGTCAGATATTTCAGTTATTCACTTATACATCCCTCAGTTATTAATACATCATTATCAGAATAAATGTTGCATTTTCAATTTGCATATTCAGTTTTGAGTTATCTAGTATTTTACAGAATTTGAGACATAATCAGTTAACTACATAAATAAATTAGAGTATCATAATATCGAGTTGGACTAGGGTTTAACGTACCCAATTATTCCTAGAACGACTAGCCAAGTAGGTTGTAAGTCTCCACTGTGGGCAATCAGTTTAGTAATCATGGCAGCATGCCTTTAATCTGGCATGGTATATTGGGTCCTCTCGATGGGGTGTATACATCGGACTCCACATTTAGCTCATGTGGTAAATTTATCGGTTATTACTAGCTCCCACAGTTCAATCAGACTCTCTTCCATTAACCATTTATTAGTATATTCAGTATTTAGTATTAGCATGTTATAAATTGGTCATTGCATCCAGTTAGCTCAGAATTAAGTAATTCATTTTCAGATTATTATATTTGTTTTTGTGCTTGTTCAGTTATGTTTTATTTCAGATTTACTCTATCTTACATGCTCATTACCTTCAAGTACCGACGCATATGTGCGCTGCATATTATCGTGATGTAGGTTCAGGTTCTCAATATCCAGATCTCGCTTAAATCGATTCTCGATCTCCAGTTTAGCAGATTCACTGGTGTGTCCTTATTCTCTAAGGACAATAGTAATGAGTTTCAATTCAATCTTTATCATTTAGTTTCAGTTTTGCTAGACTTAGTTGGGGCTTGTCCCAGTACTTCTAGTCAATTAGAGTCTTATTTCAGACATAGTTAGTTTTCGCTTAGCATTGAGTTAATATTTTATTTGTATTAAACTTATCAGTATTTCAAATATTTCAACTATAGTATATGGGTATTCCCCATCTTTTCAGTTTAATTATGATTTAGCTTCCGCATTCAGTTTATTATCTTTAGTATGCGGTTAGCGTGGGATCTCTTGTGGTCCTAGGTTCCGTGTCCGCATCTCGGGGGTAGCTCGGGGCGTGACAAAACTTTGAATCGAAACACTAGGTTCAAGAGTCCTAGGATGTCTGAAAATCCGCACTAAGTAGAATCCTTTTCATGGTTGTGAAGTGCACCACATCTAGTGAGAGGGAGTCTACGAAGATTTATGGGAAAAACTTCACTTTCTTGTTGATACTATTGTGCGTAAGGTATGATGTTATTCCATTCTAGCTTGACGTTCTAAGTTTCAGATCATTCTAACTTGACTTTCGACATTTCGGATCATTCTAACTTGACGTTCTACATTCGGATCATTCTAACTTGACGTTATACATTTCAGATCAAGAAGTCTTTAATGCTGAGTTCAGAAATGTCATACAGATGTTGGCTTAGAGTATGACTAGCCAGAACAATCGGGTTCATGCTCATGTGAATGAAAATGGTGGATCAGTAGTAGCAAGAATTCGCGATTTTGTTAAGATGAATCCACCCGAGTTCTTAGGATCCCAAACTAACGAGGATCCCCAGAATTTCTTGGATGAGATCAAAAGGTTCTTTGAGGTAATGCAAGTCACTGGGAGTAATCGGGTTGAGTTGGCATCATACCAGTTGAAGGATGTTTTTCATATCCGGTACACTCAGTGGAAAGAAAATAGGGCTACAGATGCAACTCCTATTACTTGGAATTGCTTTAGTGAGACCTTCTGGACAGGTTTTTCCCAATAGTTGAGAGAAGAAAAAGCCCAAGAATTCATAAAATTAAGGCAAGGAAACATGATGGTCCAAAAGTATTGCCTAAAATTTAACCAACTCTCCACGTATGCTCCTCACATGGTTTCTGACACCAGGGCTCAGATGAATAAGTTCTTGCATAGAGTGTCGGATTTGGTGAAAACTGAGTGTAAAAATGCTATGCTAGTAGAATATATGAACATCTCTAGGCTTATGACTCAAGCTCAGTAGGTAGAGGGTGATAAGCTTAGAGAACAAGCCAAGGAGAATAAGAAGGCTAGAACTGAAACTATGACTATTCTATGTAGAGATTTGGTGGTGGAAATCGCTCGTAGAGTCAGTAGAATTCAGCTCCAGCCCCTTCGTCATCTAGTGTTCCATCCTCCAGGAACAGGTATGACCAGAAGGGTAGAGCACCAGGCTCTATGTCTCATGGAAAAGTTTCAGGCAGCAATACTTACCCCACTTGCCCTAAGTCTGGAAAGAATTTTTCAGACGAGTATCTCGCAGGAAAAGAGGGTTGATTTTGGTGTGGTCAGTTTAGTCACAGGTTGAGGGATTGTCCAACTAGTCATGGTAAAGAAGGTGGTAGTGGTAGAGCTAGTCTAAAACTACATCAGCACTAGCAAGTCGCCCAACACAGCTGTGTAACTCATCTGGTAAGGGTGGCGGTCAACGCCAGAACAGGTTATATGCTCTTCAGGCTAGCCAAGATTAGGAAGGTTCTCCTGATGTGGTCAGTGGTACGTTACGAGTCTTTGACCTTGATGTTTATGCATTGTTAGATTAATGTACCGTGGAAGGTACTTTCAATGCTTTTCCTTAAGTTTAATGTGTGTATAGGACCTTTTTGAAGTAGTTTTAATGTGTTTTTATCTGTGTTTTACAGGAAAGGTGTCAAAAATAGAAATGCAGAAAACTGTGTAAAATGACCCACGAAGCCATCAACAGCCCGTCGTCTCATCGGTGGCCCGTCGTCTCATCGATGGACCATAGGTGGTGACTTTCGATAGAAGGTTCAAGCATCTGGAAGCAACTCGAGGAATTCTGACAAAGTGTGGGGCTACAAAAGGATCGACGTTTCGTCGACTAATCGACAAACCATGCTGGCAAGTCGTCGATGTGATCAGAGACTGCCCCAGTACCCGGTGTTGGAGAAAAGCTAAGTATGGAATGACGATATACACCAATGAACCGTAAGTGCATTAACAGACCATGTTGTTGGTTAGTCGATTGGATCAAAGAAGGTGCGATTTTGGATGCTTGAAGAAGATGCCATGTGTGGACCGACAAAGAGGCAGTCGATGGTCCGTCGTTCCATCGACGGACCTTTGGAGTCGTCGATTGAAGACCCATTTGGGAAAAACTTTCCTTATTTTGGACTCCTTTTAATTTTGGACTTTGTTATAATAAAATGGATTTAAAACCTTGTTTTTGGGGTTAGACTTTTTATTTTTTTTCATATTTAGTTCTTGGGAATTGAATTTATTTTGCAACTTAGAAAAGTATATAAAATTTCCAAAATCTAGTTACAAGTAAATTTTGCTATTTCAAGTGTTATTTCTGGATTTTCTTCAAACTTGTCAAAGTAAGTACATGAATTATTGTTTAACAACCATGGATTGTGTATTCTTAGGCATCGGTAACCAAATCCACAACTAGGGTTGTGGGAACCATGGGTGATTAACTAGGTAAAACTAGCTAAATAACAATTCTAGAATAGATTCTTGAATGTATTGATAAATCATTTATTTTTCAATCTTTTTAACGAGTGCACGCGTTAGAACTTGCCCTATTTCCACTTGCCGGACCAAAGGAAGTAGTTAATAGGAAAAGAATTGTCAACATAAATTTAGTGGACACTATCTAATAGGCTAGTTTCTATTGGTGCGAAGTAGTAACTAAGTCATACATCGAATATGATGCTTAATATGAGGTAAAGATAACGCTTAGTAAATTGTACACACGTAGCCGAACCAAGGTACGGGGTGAAACTCTCTAGTTGCCGAACCAAGGAATTAGAGATACCTAACTTATCACTTTGCATGCAAGACACTAAGAAATAATTGTTATAGCTAGGATTATCACGTTATGAACATATGGGGAACACTTACACCATAATTTTTCTCATCAGTTGATAAACACCAAAGTTTTAATCTTGTCACTTTTTTTACTTAGAAATAATTCAACACTTTTGTTTCACAAAATCCCCTTTTTATTGACTGTTTTTGAAAAGGACTTGACTAAAATAAACGTAATTATAGATTAAAGTTAAGTCTAAACTATTTTCCTCGTGGGATCAACCCCAACCTAATAATTGGGTTCTTTACTTGATACGACCGCTTATACTTATTTAGGAAGTCTAATTTGAGCGTATCGTAGATCCAGGGGCTACTCTTTGTTTTGTAACTCCTTACATAGCAGTCCAATTCAATTTTAGTCCAGAAACTATCTCAGTAACTTTCTCAGTCTCTACTCCAATTAGTTACCCAGTTATTGCTAGACGGGTATATAGAAATTGCCCTATCACAGTATCTCATAAAGACACCTTAGTAGATCTTGTACGTTAGACATGGTTGACTTTGATGTCATTTTAGGCATGGATTGATTACAATCATGTTACGCCTCACTCGATTGTAGAACTAGTATTGTTCATTTTCAGTTTCCAGACGAACCAATCTTAGAATGGAAGGATAGTAGCTTAGTGCCTATGGGCCGATTCATTTGTTACCTTAAGGCTAGAAATATTATATCTAAGGGTTATCTCTATAATCTAGTTTGGGTTTAGGATTCTATCTCTGAGACCCCAACTCTTGAGTTATTTCCAGTAGTCAGTGAGTTTCCTGAAGTGCTTCCAGAAGATCTTCCTGGAGTCCCTCCCGAAAGGGAAATCAACATTGGAATTGATCTTTTTCCAGATACCCAACTTATTTCTATTCTTCCTTACAGAATAGCTCCAGCTGAGCTTAACGAATTGAAAGAGCAGTTGAAAGACCTTCAAGATAAAGGTTTCATCAGACATAGTATTTCACCAAGGGATGCATCAGTGTTGTTTGTAATGAAGAAAGATGGTTCTCTCATAATATACATTGAATATAGATAGTTGAAAAAGGTCACAATCAAGAATAAGTATCCTATCCCCAGGATTGATGACCTTTTTGACCAACTTCAGGGTGCTAGCCATTTCTCAAAGATAAACCTCAGATCGAGTATCATCAGTTTAGAGTCAGAGATAGTGACATTCAAAAAATAGCCTTCAAGACTCGGTGTGGTCATTATGAATTTGTAGTTATGTCGTTTGGACTAACTAATACTCCTGCAACTTTCATGGATTTGATGAACAGAGTGTTCAAACAATACTTAGACTTGTTCATTATCATCTCTATTGATGATATCCTTATTTACTATATGAATGAAGAAGAACATGTGAGTCATATGATAGTTGTTCTGTAGACTCTCAAGGATCCCCAGTTATTCGCTAAGTATAGCAAATGTGAGTTATGGTTGCAATATATTTCTGTCCTTGGTCACATTGTATCGAGCGAACGAATCTGAGTAGATTTGTAGAAGATAGAAGCAGTGAAACAATGGACCAAACCTGCCTCTGCTACAGATATCAGAAGTCTCTTACTCCTAGCGGGTTATGACAGAAGGTTCGTAGAAGGATTTTCATCCATAGCTTGACAATTGACTAGGTTAACTCAGAAGATGGTCAAGTTTTAATGTTCAGATGATTGTGACAAAAGCTTTGCAGAAGTAATAACTAGGTTGACTACAACTCCTATTTTGACTCTACCAGAGGGTTCAGATGGTTATATGAAATATTGTCATGCATCCAGAGTTGGCCTAGTTTGTGTGTTAATGCAGCGAAATAAGGTTATAGTGTATGCCTCTAGACATCTTAAGGTGCATGATATGAACTATCCAACGCATGACCTCAAGCTTGCAGCAGTGGTGTTTGCACTCAAGATCTAGAGACACTACTTGTACGGTGTTCATGTAGATGTGTTCACTGACCATAAGAGTCTTTAGTATGTGTTCACCCGAAAGAGTTGAATCTTCGCCAGAGGAAATGGCTTGAGTTCATTAAGGATTATGATATGAGTGTGCATTATCATTTGGGTAAGGCGAATGTAGTAGAAGATGCTCTTAGCAGATTATCTATGGCTAGTGTATCCATGTTAAGGAAGAAAGGAATGAGCTACTGAAGGATGTTCACAGGCTTGCTCGTTTGGGAGTTCGCCTTATGATCATATCAGATAGTGGTGTAATAGTTCCGAATGGGGCAAAATCTTCTTTGGTAGTGGAAGTTAAGGAAAATCAAGACAATGATCCAATCTTTCTTGAACTTAAGGGTGTAGTCCATAATCACAGAGTGGAGGTTTTCTCCCAAGGGGGAGATGTTGTACTTCGCTACAGGACTGATTGTGTATTCCTGATGTGGGCGAGTTTAGAAAGTGTATCATTGTAGAAGCCCATACCTCTAGAAATTCTATTCATCCAAGTGACACTAAGATGTACCATGATCTGCGGGAAGTCTATTTGTGGAATGGCATGAGGAGGAATATAGCAGATTTTGTTAGTAAGTTCCCCAATTGCCAACAAGTCAAGGTAGAACATCAAAAACTAGGAGGTATGACTCAAGAGATTGATATTACTATTTGGAAGTGGGATGTGATCAATATAGATTTGATCACATGGTTACCTCGTACTCGCAGACAACATGACTCCATTTGGGTGATAGTTGAAAGGATGACTAAGTCTTCTCGCTTTTTGGCAATCAAGACTACATATTCAGCAGAGGACTATGACAAGCTTTACATTAATGATTTTGTGAGGTTACATGGGGTTCCTTTGTCTATCATCTCAGATAGAGGTCCATAGTTTACCTCTCATTTCTAGAAGTAATTTCAGAAAGGTTTTCGTACTCAAATTAACCTTAGCACATCATTTAATCCGCAGACAGATGGAAAGGCAAAGCGTACAATTCAATCCCTAGAGGATATGTTGAGAGCTAGTGTGATCGATTTCAAGGGTAGTTGGGATGATCACCTTCCTCTGATTGAGTTCACCTACAACAATAGCTACCATTCCAGCATTCAGATGTCCCCTTATGAGTCTTTGTATGGGCATAGATGTAGATTCCCGTTGGTTGGTTTAATATAGGTGAAACAGTTTTGATAAGGACAGATTCAGTCATTTATTGTATGGAGAAAGTGCAATTGATTAGAGAGAGACTTAAGACAGCCCAAAGTGATACGAAATATTATGCAGATGTAAGGAGAAGGGAACTAGAGTTCCAAGTTGATGATTGGATTTTTCTGAAAGTGTCATCTATGAAAGGGGTGATGATATTTGGAAAGAAAGGGAAGTTCGATCATAGATATGCAGGCCCTTACAAGATCTTGAAAAGGATCGGCAAGGTGGCATATGAGTTAGAGTTGCCAGCAGACTTAGCAGCAGCGCATTCGGTTTTCTACATCGCGCTCTTGAAGAAGTGTGTGGCTAATCCAGCCTCCATAGTGCCATTAGAATGTCAGGCGGTGAAAGATAATCTTTCTTATGAGTATATACCAGCTGAGATTCTTGACCGTCAGGTTAAAAGGTTGAGAAACAAAGAATTTGCTTTAGTCAAGGTTTTGTATAGGAGTCAGTCCATAGAGGGAGCTACTTGTGAAGCAGAAACAGCCATGAAAGCCAAGTATCCTCACCTCTTTCCTTCCTATTCGACTATAGCCTAAGGTAGTAGTTCCTCTTCAGTTTTTTCATCATTCATGCATGAATTCAGTCTTAGAATCATGTCCCATCAGGTTATACTTACATTTTAAGCGTATTTGAATGTTCTCGGAACCCAATTAAGTCAGAAACTCAGTTCTTAGTGTTAAGTAGTAAGGATTGCAGCTCTCTCCCTCTATTTAAGCTAGTTTAGTCTTCATTCGAGGAAGAATGTTCCCAAGGGGGAGATAATATAACACCCTGCATCCAAAACAGACCAAAAATCAGCTTTTCATAAAATCTTCAGGTGCAATCGACGGTTACCATCGACGGACCATAGCCTCACCCACAGTCCTTCCTGCACATGCATCGATTGAGTTGGTCACAGTCCTTCCTGCATAAGCATCGATTGAGTCTGAAACCCCCAAAAACTTAGCACGGAATGATTTAACTTAGTGTCGAATGACGGACGGACTTACGGTCAGACTACAGTTCATTGTGTATGTCCGTCGATCAATACCCCATTTACCCACTCTCTAACATGAACCATGTTTGACTAGAACGGACCGTCGTTTCGATCTACGGTCTATAGGTCTGACCATAGGTGGAAATTAGCAGATAGGGGAATAAACAGTTGGGTCAACTTCAATTGATAATAACTCTTAGCAAAAAAATGCATTAAATGTCCCATGACATACCAAAAGATAGATAATTTACTAAGCTTTCCATTTCAATCGATTTTGCTTAAATCAAACCTTCGAGTAAAATGTGATGATCATTTTAGTAAAGGCCTGTCGAACAGACCCAACCTACAGACCCAAACGACGGACTGTCAGTTGAACGACGAACCGTCAGTCCAGGTCATCGTTTGGTCCAACAACAATCAACTCAGGAGTTTTTTTGTCTCTTCCCACTTCGTTTAAACCATAAGATACATCGTTTTCACCCTAAATCATCAGATTTTAGTCAGTTTAACCCTAGAGACATAACTAAAACTTACCTAAGTCGAATCATTAATCAAAAGTTAAAAAATCAGACCCTAGTTCAAGAACGCAACAAGGTTCAAGCAGTTCCAGCCCCGAAATCTAAGTGTTTCTCCATGAATTTCATCATCAGGTATGTGGGATTTCACTAGTGGGTTCGTTTCACCCATTGGTCCCTAGTTTTTAGTCAGATTCTTGATTCCCATATCATGATTAGACCTAGGGTTTAAACAGAACTTTATCAATTTATTAGTTATATGTTCCAAATCAGATTTTTATGTTATTACTCAGATTATTGCATGAATTTTAGAACACTAACTATGTATTTCATTAGTTCTTGAAATGCACATGTCAGGTCAGATATTTCAGTTATTTAGTTATACGTGTCTCAGTTATTAATGCATCATTATCAGATTAAAAGTTACATTCTTAGTTTGCATGTTCAGTTTTGAGATATTCAATATTTTATAGAAATTCACACATACTCAGTTAACTACATAAATTAATGGGAGTAGCATAATACCGAGTTGGACTTTGGTTCGGCGTACCTAGTTAGTCCCAGAACTACTAGCCAAGTATGTTGTAAGTCTCCTCTGTGGGAATTAAGTTCAGTGATCACGCCAGCATGTCTTTATACCTCTTGCAGGGTATATTGGGTCCTCTCGATGGGGCGTATATATCGGACATCAGATTTAGCTCATGTGGTTTTATTATAGGTTATTAGTAGCTCCCACAGTTAAGTCAGACTTTCTTGCATTGACCATTTTTCAGTATATTTAGTATTCAGTTTCAGCATGTTATACATCGGTGAATGCATCCAGTTAGCTCAGAATTCAGTATATCATTTTAAGATTATTATATTTGCTTTTATTCTTGTTCAGTTATGTTTTATTTCAACTTTACTCTATCTTATATGCTCAGTACCCTCAAGTACTGACGCATACGTGTGCTACATCTTCTCGTGATGCAGGTTTAGGTTCTCAGTACCCAGATCACGCTTAGATCAATTCCCCATATCCAGTTCAGCAGATTCAGTGGTGAGTCCTCATTCTCCGAGGACAATAGTCATGAGTTTCATTTCAATTTTTTAGTCATGTAGTTCCAGTTTTTCTTGACTTAGCTGGGGCTTTTCCCAATACTTTTAGTCAATTAGAAGCTTATTTCAGACATAGTTAGTTTCAGCTTAGCATTGAGTTAATATTTTCTTTGTATTATAGTCATTAGAATTTCAAATATTTCAACTATAGTATATGGGATGTCTTTTCAGTTTATATTATGATTTAGCTTCCACATTTAGTTTATTTTATTTTGTATGCTCATGATCATGCAAGTAGCATTAGCTTGGGATCACTTGTGGTCCTAGGTTTTGTGTAAGCGTCTCAAGTATAGCTCGGGGCGTCACAATATGCAGACATTGTGATAGTCAAGATGCAATAGGAAGGGCTAGAAGCGTTATGTATAATGGAAAGTGTTGCCACATAAGACGAAGGCATAACTCTGTTAGACAACTACTCTCTAGTAGAATTATCACAACTGACTATGTAAAGTCAAAGGATAATGTGTCTGATCCACTTACAAAAGGCCTAACTAGAAAGGGAGTTGAGAAATCATCGATGGGAGTCGGACTATGGCCGAGAACAAGTCATCGTGGTGGTAACTCTACCTTGAAGACTGGAGATCCCTGAATCTAGGTTCAAGGAGATAAAACAAACTCATAAATGATGGTTCAACATTGTCAAAAGTTATTTTATTGTTCATTCTCATAATAAGACAATGTTCAATAACAAGGATAAAGGCATAAGGAATTTTTAATCGTTTCTACGTTTGATACAGAGTATATCAAACAGTTTATCTATGGGATGAAACATATTTAGAAACCACCTATGTGAGTGTGAAGTGTAAGTCGCTTCAACTAGAATCTGGTAAGGCCAATTCTTTAAGCACTTACTAACCAAATGTGTTCAAGGCTGAAACGAACAAAACAATAAGAACTAAGAACAATTCAAGGGTTAGTTGTGTGACTTATGTTGTATAGGTATGCACCAAAGCTCGATGGTTCAAAGATATCAAATCTACAAATTGACCGAGTATATCCGATATATGTTCACTACAAAAAGTTTAAAGGAAAACCTACTTATTCAGATGTGATTAACCCTTACTTACAAGACATACAAATTTTCATGTATATGTTTTTACAATAGTCATTCCCCATTAATGTGGGGAATTGTTTTGTTTGGTAAAATGTGAATAGGAAAAATAGAAGAGAAAAATAAAAAACAGGGAACCAATTTGGATGAAAAATCAAAAGTCATTTGCAAAGTGCAAATGAAAAGTCATTTCTCCAATATCGGTAAAATAAAGGAAATTGTTGTATTTATATTAGAAAACACATCCTATACTTCTTAAAGGGTTAAGAAAAATGTTCCCCCTCGCACCACCGTCGCTCGCTCGCTCGGCCTTGGCTTCGGATTTGGATTTTAATTTGGCAAAAGTTGTGATTAATTCATAAATTTTTTGGACAAAATATATTTAATCAATTCTATTATTCAAATTTTTCTCCTATAAATTAATTCCAAAATGTTAGTTAAATAACATAATTAGTTTTGTCGCAACAGAATTTATCCAAAATTCACGTACAATAATAATAACTATCTGATTTCAAAAAAGTCGTTATTTTTCCCAAAAGACACACCTTTCCAAAAAGTTGTTATTTTTTTCAAAAGACACAACCTTCTAGAAAAAACGAGTTTGAACAGATGAGTCTGAACGGAGACGTTTCTTGCTAAAAATGGATATAACATGGAAGTCAATTTTCGTTTTCAAACAATAGAATTTTTTTCCTTCTCCCTACATACATTTTCTCTTATAAACAAACTAGTCGATCGACTAAGTCTATGTGTGATAGTTTTTGTTCTTACGTTCGTTGAAGTTATTGAAGTTTGAGGTACCGCTACTTCTTTAACTAGTTAATAAAATGTCAAAAATAAACAATGTAACACAAAGAATTTTTTAAAGATTCACTTTGATTGTCCAACCACCTTTTTCCATCTTTCAACTACCTTTGTATTTCAAGAATAGACCCATGTAGTCTAGTGCCGTAGGCAAATATCCATTGTGATACAGTACACAATATATTTTTTAAAAATTGAACTTTGAAGGGATAATGCCCAAGTACCCCCTCAACCTATGCCCGAAATCTCAGAGACACACTTATACTATACTAAGGTCCTATTACCCCCTGAACATATTTTATTAATAAATTTTTACCCCTTTTTGATCTACGTGGCACTAACTTGTGGGCCCAACGAAGGTTGACTTTTTTTTTCAAACTAGAGCCACGTAGGCTAAAAAGGGTTAAAAAATTACTTATAAAATAATTTATGGGGGGTAATAGGACCTTAGTATAGTATAAGTGTGTCTCTGGGATTTCGAGCATAGGTTGAGGAGGTACTTGTGCATTATCACAACGTTGAATGCAAAAGCAACTAACAAAGGGGAAAATCAAAATTCCACGTCGAGAATAGATTGAATCTTGATATGTAGTATAAAGCTATAATAAGCTCATAAAAAAAGTAAAATAAGAAGTTGAAAAAAAATGAATCATGCGCACACCATTCTTCCAAGATTCATTCTATTTGTTTTACTAGTCGACAACGTAATTACATGCTATCAAGCACAAATTACATTATAAATGAATAGTCTAGAATTGTACCTATGAGAACATAACCCCCTAAAATGATCTGAATATCATAAAAAGATACATGTATTTTCCCTTAGGTCCAATTTCTCATGTGGAAAAAGATTATGGATAAAAATTGGCATAAACCGAAGAGTTAGAAAAAATACTCAAATAAAATTTGGTTTTTTCCACAACTCATGGAATAACATTAAATTGCTTTTTAAAAAATCTGCATTAATTTGGATATATATTATGAGGTATCATAGACACATTAGAGCTTTCTGTTCTTCTAGATAATATTGATATTACGTCACCATTTAACTTTTCACTTACGTTTGGAGATCAGTATTCTCATAGCAGTTGACATACCGATGAAAATCTATTAAATGTTTTGAAATATTTATGTACATTTTTTGGAGTAAAAATTCATACACATATTAATCGTCAAAATAACAACCTATGTTAAAGTTTGTTTAACATTAGTCTATAGTCAAATGTTCATTGTGCTTTAAATCACGATCTAAATTCAAATATGAAAAAAATCACTACAAGAAATATGATTTATAGCTACGAAATTATTAGCTACGACATCAAATTTGTTACTAATTATTCACTTTTAGTGACAAAATTCACTTTTCGTGCTTAAATATATGAAACACATACTTTTAGTGACGAAATATAAGAATTCGTAGTAAAGTTTTGTCCATTAAATTTTCTCACCAAAAAATTATTTCGCGCCATTTTGTTAAGTGGTGTTAGTCACGAATTAAAAGTTATTGGTGACACATTATTTCGTCACTAATAGTGTATGTAATTCATGACAAACTACGACATCGTATTTGTCACTAATTATTCAATTTTAGTAACAAAATTTACTTTCCGTGCTTAAATATATGAGATACATACTTTTAGTGACAAAACATAAAAATCCGTAGCAATGTTTTGTCCACTTAAGTTTCCCACAAAAAAATCAATTGGCATCATTTGTTAAATATTGTTAGTGACGGATTTAAAGTTATCACTGACACATTATTTCGTCACAATGATGTATCTAATTCATGTCAAAATATTTTTAGTCTTATAATTTATAAAATTTTGGACACAAATAAATTTCATCTAAAATATATTGTTACAATATCGATAAATTACAGTTCGTAGTTAAATATTATAAATTTTAGCTATAAAAATTCATATTTAATTATGACACTTATTTTGTGACTGATAATATAAATACTTGGTGACAAATATTTTATTATCTCTCATCAATCAATGATTTAGTGACAACAAAAAAATTATCCCAAAATATGTATGGTGTTAAATAGCAACGACTTAATATCCATACATTGCGAGTTGATATTAATGCATCGCGGAAAGTCATGCATCGCGAGTTAATATTAATGCATCGCGAAAAATCATGCATCACGAGTCGATATCCATGCATTGCGGGAAAAATCATGCATCGCGAATTGATATTCATGCATCGCGGAAAATCATGTATCGTTAGTCAATATTCGTGCATCGCGGAAAATCATGCATCGCGGGTTGGTATTCATGAATCACGGAGATGTTCATGCATTGTGGAAAATCATGCATCGCGAGTTGATATTAATGCACCGCGAAAATTCATACATCGCTGAGATATTCAAGCATTGCAAAAAATCATGAATTACGAGTTGATATTCATGCATCGCCGAAAGTCATGCATCGCGGAGATACTCATGCATTGTGGTAAAATGTCATGCATCACGAAAAGTCATGCATTGCGGAAAACAGGCATTGCGGAGAAGAAGTCACGCATTGCAAGAGAAAATCCATGCATTGCGAGAAGATAGTCATGCATTGCAAGAGAATGAATTCACGCATCGCGCAAGAAAAATCATGCGCTACAAGAAAAGAAAATTGTGCATTCCAAGAGAAATATTTACCAATAAACATCAACTGCATCTTTTATTTGGCAAAAGTAAACACCAAGAAAATCATCGAAGACGACATCAAAGAAAATATCAGCACACTGCATCAACTTTTATTTATTTTGACAGCAAATGAAGAGTGTATTTAAGATTACATCGCAATCATAAGACATAAGTTTTATCTGCCTTACATCCAACCCAATGGAGTTGACGTCAAATATCGAAGGAGAACAACTAAGTGTCAACATGGTAAAACACACTGTTTCCCATTTGAATTGCATTTTATTCTAATGATTTTAGCTCAATCTTTGTCGAGAGCATATGGAAGGATGAATTTTCAAAAAAATAAAAAACCACAGGTGTGGACAACATCAAAATGGATGCAACACAATGTGGAACCTTTTCTTAGCAGCGAATTGGGACATAGTCCAAAGAGGAGTGTCAAACTCTTAGGACGCGAGCAGAGGAGCGACTTCCACCACAATCAAACCACACAACTATCACAAGTCATGTGGATTTTTCTTCAGATTTCTTGGCTTCGGTATCGCATTCAGAAATTTTGGTCTCTGCCGGAACAAGTTTCCAATCCAAGTGAAATACACCAAGAGCTTTGGAAATTATGTCCGTGTAATTTCTTAATTATGGGTGTGAAGTGCACCACATTCATGGCTAAGAGTTTACAAGCCTCCTTTTCATACTCGACTTAATTTGTCATTTTTTCAAAACCAAGGGTTATCTAGCATAATAGATCTCCTTTTCAACCAATCGGGTTGAACTACAAACAACCTGATTTCTTAAGTTTAAGGATATGTAGGCAGACTCAATGTTGGAAACTCGGTTGTATTCCAACATTTGCTCATAAATCTTATTTTTGAGCATTTTTGTCCCTTCATAATTCGGCATGGATATGACTTTTGAATTCTTTCGAAATCATGCATTAAATCGAGCGTAGTGAACTACAAGTAGCCTTAATTCTCATATAGCCTGTGATATGTTGGAAATTTATTTTTGGAGTTCAGACATAACTCTTAAAGTTCATACAAAATCCCTCTCCTAAAAATGAAGATGTTGGGTTTTGAAAGGTGTGAATGGAAAATGAAGAGTTGTGACTTTTATAATGAGTTGTGACTTTTATGAAAGGTTGCGACTTTTATGAAAAGTTGCGACTTTTATGAAAAGTTCAACTTTTATGGAAAGTTGTGACTTTTATGAAAGATAAC
This sequence comes from Solanum peruvianum, assembly GCA_027705065.1. Taxonomy (NCBI): domain Eukaryota; kingdom Viridiplantae; phylum Streptophyta; class Magnoliopsida; order Solanales; family Solanaceae; genus Solanum; species Solanum peruvianum. The sequence goes on from JAKWJD010000578.1 coordinate 68,715, forward strand.
GACCTTTCCGAAAGATTGTGACTTTTCCAAAGGTTTGTGACATTTCCAGTAAGGCACAATAAGAACCTTTTTGCACTACCCTTTGTTCTATGAATTGAGATATTTTTCTCATTTTATTAATATATATAATATAATTTTCTTGACTTCTACTACTACTACTACTCTACTAAATCTAGTATTCTAAGTGTACTTTATTGCCGTTGAGTGGCTCGCTGACACCAGCGTTTTGAGTATCAATACACTGGCGATTGAGATCATTCTACCCTGTGAGGACATATTCCAAATCAAACCTCGAATACTAGAGAGGAGTAATTTCCTTAAGGGACACTGTGCATTCAGTGGGCTTGATCTTCTTTCTGTTTTTCCAAATTCTGGTATGTATTACAAATTTTAGATTTTTTAATTAATTTCATTTCTTCTATTCTTTTGTTCTTCATTGGCTCATTTAACTTTGGTAACTTCGTGTTTCTGCAAAGTTTGTTGAAATCAGTAATATTCTTTAGACACATATTAACAACAATTCTTCTTTAAGAAAAATATTTCGTATATTTTCTAATCTGTTTCTGATTCTAGTTCGCTCTTAGTTTCAATTTTCTAGTTGTGAAAATGTTCTTAAATTTTGTTGTCTTACAAAGTTCTTCAAAATTTTGTTTTAAGTATGCTAGGAATACATGATGAACAACAATCTTAAGGAAATTATTATATGGTTAGTATTTTTTGTTTTCTACTGATCATGGAAGTAGAAGATGAATGCTTACTTCTCCATAATTTGTTGATTTGTGTAGCAAGGTCGAAGTGAGAATGTAACAGAAAAAGTTTTATTTTTGTATTCCAATTATAGATGTAACCTTCTTATTATTAATTTAAGGGGGGAAAACAGTTTCTAAAGGTTAACAATTTTGATATTTATCATGTATGCCTTTGAAAAATGTTTTGAAAATCGTATGGTTTTCGAATCAATTTTCCTTTGCAAATAGTGTTGCCTTTAAAACTCACTAGTTTGCAGAGTGAGACATGCATATTTTTGTTTGATAAAATAGTATGTCAAAATGTTATAGTTGGAAGACTATTTGAAATGAAAAACACATTTCTATGTGATAATCTCTGAATATATTTTATTCTGTTTGGAATTAAAAAAAAAATTGTAGTTTTGTACTCCTTGTCAATTTGATTATGTCTAATTGTTGTAGAATAAAAAACTTTTGTAGTTTTCTACTCTGAATAAATTGGACTTTGCAATTTCTTTGAAGAATATGAAACTTCACATGATAAGTCATTGTTGTACATTTTATGCTCTATAAACTTCATTGTTAAATAGAAAAAAAATGTACAAAATTTTGTCTTTATTGTCAGCATTCTAAACACTAAGTGGTATGTATACTTGTGATAGACGAGAAAGACCAGCGACTTAGAGTTGGTGTGTTTGTTCCTCTATGGAATGAACTTTGATACTATGTAAAGATTGTCAAAGAGAATCGATACTCTATAATACTTTCGTAGAATAATATTTTCAAAAGTGGTTTCATATTATTAATGACATTTTGAGAGTCTAAAAAATATGTGAAAAAACTATTTTCAAATACTTGAAAAATATTTTTGAGATCATATTTAAAATGTGGGAAATCTTTGTTCATGATTAGACTTGGTGTCTAATTTAACTTTGGAGCAAAAGATATGAAATTCAATGATTTGTATTATTTTAGACCCACAAAATTCTTGGAGTATATTTGGTATTGTGGTTGTTGAGTTTCTTTATTACTAGTATATGGTGTGACTGGTATGAAACTACCAAATGATATATATATATATATATATATATATATATATATATATAATATATATATATATATATATATATATATATTATATATATATATATATATATATATATATATATATATAATATAAATTGTTCAAAATAATTGTGTTCTTTTATAAAAAAGTGTCACTTAAATGTTGTACTTTTCATGAAAAGATATGTCTATTATAAAAGTATGTGCATAGACATGGATATGGTGAATAATCATTTGTTCCATTTTTGTAAAAGAAATATTTGGACTATATTGCCTTTGTTGGACCCAATGAAACTTTTTTAATGGGTAGTTCTATAACACACAAATTGAAAGGTGATGACTCTAAAGAATGTTTGTATCACACAAAATTGTAAGAAATAGGAACAAAATATTAGTGAGAAAAAAGCTATCTCACGAAGAGCTTTTCAAACTCAATGTTTTTATTTGTTCTTACTTGCTTGAGTCAATGATTGTGACATGAACACTTGGGGCATGTCAATTACAAAATCTTGTAAGGAAAACTGATCAACTTAGAAGTTTTGTCTAACTTTGAGTACAATAAATGAAAATATCAAGTTTTTGTGGAATCTAAGTATGTTGAGCATTCTTATAAATTTGTTGAAAGGAATTGTAATACATTAAAATTGATTTACACTGACATTTATGACGTGAAGTTAACACCATCTCATGGTGGGAAAAAGTATCTCGTTATTTTTATTGACAATTGCATTAGAAATGACTATATCTATTTGTGGAATGGTAAGGATGAAGCAATAGAAATGTCTAGAGAATGAAATATTGAAGTTGAAAATCAGTGTGGAAAAAAAATAAGAAGTGATAAGAATGGAGAGTATAGATCTCCTTGTGCAGAAATATGTTTGGAAAGTGAAATTATCCATCAAACTATTGTCCTATTCACCTCAATCTAATGAAAAAGCGAACATTGAAAGAAATAATGATGCATTATTTATAAGTTCGAGTTTACCACAGAACTTGTGTGGAGGAACTATTCTTAATACAAAAAGGAACAACAAAAAGTTGTCTTTTTAGAGAAAGTAATTTTGTTTGTTCAAGATACAATCTTTTCCATATGAGAAATGGAAAGGAAGAAAATCCAACTTGAAATATTTCAAAGTGTGGGTGTCTAGACAAAGTCCAAGTTCCTATTCTTAAAAGAATTAAAATAGGACCTATGATTGTGGACTATAAAATTAGACTTGAGTAGTCTAGAGAAGGGTCTAAAAGGCCTAGAAAAGGAAAAAGGAGAAATTACCTAATAAAGAGATTTAGAGGCGTAGTAAATGTCAAATGACATTTACTTCCTTTGAATATGATTTTGTAACATTTTCTTGTGCTTTTGTAGACTTATCCTTTGAAAAGATGGTGTCAATAGTGAGATTGATGCAATCTTGAGCAACCATATTAATTATAAGTTAGTTGATCTTCTTTCAGAAAATAAACTTTTGGGTTCAAAGTGAATCTTTAGAAGGAAAATAATAGTTGACGGAATTGTTCACAGATATAAAGCAAGACTTTGTGTCAAAGGCTTTAGACAAAAATAATGTTTTGATCTTGTCGATATATATACTCATTAATAACTAAAATTGCATCCATTCGGATGCTAAAATTATTAGTTGTGGTATATCACCTCCAAATTAATGTGAAAACAACTTTCTTAAATGTGAATTGAAGGAAGAAACTCACATGGACCACCCGAGGGTTTTGTGGTTCCTGGTAAATAAAAGAAAGTGTGTTAACTTGTTAAGTCACATTATGGACTAAAACAAGCATCCAAACAATGACATAATTTGACCAAACCATATTGGCAAATGGATTTAAGAATGATGGAAGTGATAAATGTGTTCACATTAAAATCATAAGGTCATTGTTTGTTTGAATATTGGTGATATGTTGATCATCAATAGAGACACTAATGACTATAAAGCAAGTTTGGAATGAAAAATATTGGAGTTGCTGATGCGATTTTAGATATAAGAATTCATAGAACTACATAATGTTTAGCATTTTCACGGTCTCATTGCATTGATAAGTACTTGATTAGTTCAAATATTTGGATGTAAATAATGTCAAGTCTCCAATAATTGTGAGCGTTGCATTTAAAAAGAGTGAAAGCAAAAGTGTATCACAATTGGATTGTGCTAGAGTTTTAGGAAGTATGATGTATATCATGTAGTGTGTGCGGTTAGATATATCATTTGCTATTTCACACTGAGTCGGTTCACAAGTGATTCCAAATAAATTCATTAGATGATAATAAATAGAGTTTTGAAGTATTTAAAATAATACTCAAAACTATGTCTTGCATTATAACAATATCCAACAGTATTGAAAGGATATAGTGATGCAAATTTGATCATCGGACAAGTAAAGTTAAATCCACTAGTTGATATGTATTTACTCTTGGTAGAGGAGCAGTCTCTTAGAAATATTTCAAAAGAGACATGTATCGCTAGCTCTACAATGTCTCTGAGCTAGATGCTCTAGATAAGGTCGGTGAATAAGTTTACAGACTTTGAAATTTCTTGATAGATTTTCTATTTTGGCCCAAACCATTAACATTATTATTCATACACTTTGACCGTCAAAATTCAATAGGTAAGGCATGGAGCATGAAGTATAACGGAAAGTCTCGTGATATGTGACATAGACATAATACCGTTAGAAAACTACTCTCTAGTGGAATTATCAGAACTGACTATGTAAAGTCAAAGGATAATGTGTCGGATCCACTTACAAAAAGGCCTAGCTAGAGAAAAAGTTGAAAGATCATCTAAGGGAATGGATTTACGGCTTAGGACAAGTCATCATGGCGGTAACTATATCTAGCATATTGGAGATCCCAAGAACTAGATTCAAGGAGAAAAACAAAGTTGTTAATGACGATTATGCATTGTCAACAAACTCAATCCATTCTTATGATGAAGACAATGCTAAGGGACAAGGATACAACATTAAGGCTAGTTAATGAGTAAATAAAGCTTAATGATTTTAATGATTTGCTATGTTGACATAATTGACCAAATAGTGTATCTACGGGATAACACTGTTGGGAATCACCAATGTGAGTGTGAAGTGTAAGCCGTTTCAAAGAAGATTATTGTCAAAAGACCATCTATCTATACACGCATGAATTAAGGAGGTGTTCATGGCTAAAACGAACACAACCATAAGAACCATAAATGGTAAAGGATTAATTGTGTAACATATGCTTGTCTAGGAATACACCAAAGCTCGACGGTTCAAAGATATAACATCTACCAGTTGAGCTAATATATCCGACATATGTTTACTACGGAAAGTCCAAGGGGAAACATACTTATCCAGATGCAATTAAATCTTGCTTGTACAGTACACATACTTGTCCGTTTCTTTGTCTTGGATTCATTCCCCATTCATGGGGGGGGGGGGGGGTTGTTGGATTTTAAAAGGTGTGTATGGAAAATGAGGAGTTGCGACTTTTATGAAGAGTTGTGACTTATATGAAAGTTTGCGACTTTTATGAAAAGTTGTGACTTTTATGGGAAGTTGTGAATTTTATGAAAGTTGACAACCTTTTCCAAAGATTGTAACTTTTCCAAAAGTTTGTGACCTTTTCCAGTAATAAGAACCTTTTCGCACTACCCTTTGTTCTATACATTGAGGGATTTTTTCTCATTTTATAAATATATAGAATATAGAATTTTCTGGACTTCTTCTACTACTACTAAATCTAGTATTCTAAGTGTACTTTGCTACCGTTGAGTGGCCCGCTGACAACAGCGTTTTGGGTATCAATACACTGTGATTGAGATCATTCTACCCTGGGAGGACATATTCCAAATCAAACCTCGGATACTAGAGGGGAATAATTTTCTTAAGGGGACACTGTGCATTTAGTGGGTTGGATTTTCCTTATGTTTTTCCAAATTTTGGTATGTGTTACAAATTTTAGATTTGTTAATTAATTTCAGTTCTTCTATTCTTTTATTCTTCACTAGTTCATTAAACTTTGGTAACTTCGTGTTTCTGCAAAGTTTGTTAGATCAGTAAGATTCTTTCGACACATATTAACAACAATTCTTCTTTAAGAAAAATATTTTGTATAGTTTTCTATTCTGTTTCTATTCTAGTTTCGCTACTAGTTTTAATTTTCTAGTTGTGAAAATGTTCTTAAACTTTGTTTTCTTACAAAATTCTTCAAAGTTTTGTTCTAAGTGTGTTAGGAATACAAGATGAACAACAGAATATGGGTCAGTCAAAATTGGCTTGGTCAATTTTATTTTCCTCGAATATCTTACAACAATCCAAGTAAAATGAGGGAGTTGTTGACACCCAATTTTGACCCTCCCCGATGGTAATTAATTACCGAGTTCCTTAATTTTTAAATGATTTAGAATAGCTAATTTTATTAAATTAGAATATTTTTTTAAAGTTATTTTTAAATAGTTTTGTCGCTCTTTTATAGTTTTAGAATAATATATATATGTTTAATATAATTTGGTACATAATTAGTATAGTTTGTGAACATTACAAAACCGTCTCAAAATATTTTGTTAAATATTTGGTTAATTAGTCCACTAATATAATAGCTTATATTTCAATTTATCTAGTTTATAATTAAGTTAATATTTTATTTCGTTTAAATTAAGAAGCTCGTTAATTAATTAATACTAATTTGTCTTATTTAAATTTTTGCTGAACTCACCAATTTCCATCCAATTTTGACTAAGTTTAATTAGCTTGCCCGAATTCAAAATCGCTTAAGTTATTTCCTGATTTCAGTTTAACTTATCTCAGCTTAAACCAAAATTTGGGCCATTCTTTTTTTTTTTTAAAAAAAAAAATAATACCAAATCGACCAATTCTCTTAAACTTTCCCATCCCACTTTCTTCCAAACCTTGGCACTAAATTTGGGTCTCTCCTCCAATTTTAAGCCGGCCCAACGCAGAAATAATTCTTCCAGCCCACTCCCAGTTAATCCCCAGAGCCGACCCAGCCAGAAAACACGTGAAGTTCCCAGACGCGATCAATCGGCGTCAAAAGGGGAAACCCTGAACCACAACAGTCCCAGCAGTAAAAGATGCCTCCTACTTTGACGGCGATAGACGGTGCAATACAGGGAAAGCAGCAGTAGAAAAACGCGTACAGCAACACGCACAATGCTCTTTTTCTTCTTACTCCCGTGTCGCTTTCGTCCTCGCAGTCGCAGTAGCAGAAGAGGCATACAGGAATCGTCCTTGTGACTGTGAGATGAAGCCACCTCGCTCATCAAGGACGCTCAATCGATCCCAATCGTCCATCCCCCTTTCACGTTTCGGAAGGTTTCAAATTTCAGAGAAAGTTGTTCATCCTTTTTGGTGAATGGTTTTGGAATTCAAATTGGAATTGGGCCCCTTTCACCCGATTATTATCCGTTCCCCCCACCCCAAATCCAACCGTCCCCTATATAACGTCTTTTCCTTGTTCACTGAAAGGAGAGGGGAATTTTTTTTTTTTGAAGACTTTAGTCGAACTTTTTGAGGCAGAAAGCTGAGAAAAATAGTGAAAGAGTAGCGAGACAGTGAAAGAATTGTTTAAAGTTCATTCTCCAGGAAAATCAAAAACTTTAGTTTGAAGTTCTTAAAGGGTTCTGGGATTCAAAGTCGATTCAGACATCTTGGTTCGTTGGTCGTGTCGGAGTTTGACGTTCACGAAATTACCCTTTGGGTGTTGAAGTTCGCTATTTCCTTACTCGTTGCTGTCACAATTATGCCGCCCCTCTAAAGGTAATATTCATTTCTCCTCAAGCATCCCTGGCCCTGGCCCTTAAAGTGTGAAGCTGTTTACATGATAAAATGCGGGGGGGGGGGGGGGGATTTCTATATCTTCTGACTCATCGTGTGCTGCAAATTAACAGTAATGAACCATTATTGTTGTTTATTTTCATTTTTGAGATGGCTTAATGCTCATCTGGAGCCTATATTGTTGCTTGTGTCTTCATGGAATTCACGGTTTGTTATGCTCGTCTTAAGTCCTTATTGTTTCGTCATTATTTGATCTTCTTATTGGTATTCATGATCATGTTACATTAAGTATTCTGAGTGTATAAAAAAACATTACTACATTGTTGTTTTCATCTTTTCAAGCTTGCCTTAATTGACTTCTCCTTACATATCAGTATACAGATAGATTCGTGTCAAATATTAGAGTTTTCTTATGATTAAATTTTTTTCTTTGATATAAGACCCATGTTCTGATTTTTACGCACCTCTTCCTATTTTATATGTTAGATATTTCTCTGCTTAGTTGAAAAGGTTTGACTATACTCATTGTCTTCATTATCAAAGAACTTGAGGTTGAATCTAGTGATCTTGTTTATTCTTTCTTTCTTTTAACATTTTCCCATAGTTTATTGATGGTCTGTGCAGTCTAACTCTAAGCTAAGTGATTCTAAAATTGCGTTAGTCTCATTTCCTTGTCTGTATATACATATATATGCTTTAAAGATATGCTAATTTTTTATTTTTTTTTTGACATGATAAGAGTTGCATTGCATTTACAGTACTATCCTCTCAAGCTGTTAAGAATCATTTGTCATTTTTTATGCCATAAAAATACTCGTTCTGCATATGCTCATATTCAATACGTTAAAGTAATGACTGTTGCTACTGTGTTTAGTTTCTAGATAGCCACAACTTGCATGTTTGAGTTATTCAAAGTCCACATTCCAGTAGCTCGTTTTTGTCTAAATTGTTAATTGTTCATTATTGTCGATCAACAAATATGTATGCCTTTTATCCTATGTGATCACTGCCCCCTCCTCCCTAGCTTATTTTTGTTATTTGATGTCACCTTCATTTAACCTTATCTTGTCTTGTAAAGCTAGACTAAGTCCATTTGAAATTTTAAAGTATGTATGCACTACCTTCTCCGAGTCTTTGAAGGTTCCTTCTTCCCGCATTTCATTGGGATGAGCCTTGTAGGCTCAGTTATATATTTTCTATCGAGTCAAGCCATAAAATGACGTACAAGTCTTGAGGATTAAAGGATTGAAAGGGGTCGAACAAATTGAAGGTATTGGGTCCAAAATTTCTATTTTTGAAAGTGTTGTATTTTGTTATTTTTAGGCCTAAGCATTTTAAAGTTCACTTATCATTATTTTGCTAGTTCTTGGGACAGGTACGATGGGCCTAAGGCTCAAAAGTGAAAATGGGTCCAAATATCGGTCCAGGCGGACAAAAACCGAATTTGGACCTAACTTGCTCTGTCTCCCTCTTTACTTTATTGCTTATATGTTTTGTTATTTTTTTCGTTGATCTTAGGGTTAAAAACTCGAATTCCCCGCAAAACGTTACTTTGTTTTAAACGATTCAGCTAAATTAATAATAATTAAATGGATTTAAACAATAATAAATAAATTTTACGAGTTAAAAAAGAGCTCACTTAGATAGTAGGCTAATATTCATTTTAGCAAATTCCAATTAAATTTCTTAATTCAGATAAAGTTAAATTGGTAGCCAATAAGTTAGTTGTCGGATAATCGCGAGTTAGTGAATATTTTAGGTGTTGTATAAACCTTCCTAAAATATAAATAAGATTTTCCGAACCCCCTTAAGT
>JAKWJD010000579.1:0-58750 GCA_027705065.1 Solanum peruvianum
GAATTAAGGGAAGGTATGTGTGCCCGTGTTGATGACTTGATCCGCACTATTCTTACAGAGGCTCATAGTTTCCGGATATTCTATACATCTTGGTGCAACCAAGATGTACGGGACCTAAAGCAACACTTTTGGTGGAGTAGAATGAAGCGCGACATTGTTGATTTTGTTGCCAAATGTCCAATTGTCAGCAAGTAAAGTATGAACACCAGAGGCCCGGAGGAACACTTCAGGAGATGCCCATTCCTGAATGGAAGGGGAGAATTGCAATGGACTTCGTGGTTGGTCTTCCAAAGACATTGGTAAGTTGATTCTATTTGGGTAATTGTGGACAGATTAACTAAGTCTGCTCACTTCATTCGGTCAAGGTGACCTACAATGCAGAGAAGTTAGCCAAAATTTATATCTTAGAAATTGTTCGATTGCATGGAGTTCCACTTTCCATCATATCAGATAGAGGTACGCAGTTTACTTCTAAGTTTGGAGAACATTGCATGCCCAGTTAGGTACTAGGTGGGACTAGTACTGCATTCACCCTCAGACCGATGGTCAGTCTGAGCGAACGATTCAGGTATTGGAGGACATGCTTCGTGCATGTGATAGAATTTGGTGGTCATTGGGATAACTCTTACCCTTAGCGGAGTTCTCTATAATAATAGCTATCACTCGAGTATTGATATGGCTCCATTCGAAGCATTGTATGGGAGGAAATGTAGGTCTCCCATTGGTTGGTTTGATGCATTTGAGGTTCGACCTTGGGGTACTGATCTGTTGAGGGATTCATTAGAGAAGGTGAAATCTATTCAAGAGAAGCTCTTAGCTGCTCAAAGTAGGCAAAAGGAATATGCAGATCGAAAGGTTAGAGACTTGGAGTTTATGGAGGGTGAGCAAGTCTTGCTGAAGGTTTCGCCCATGAAAGGGGTGATGCGATTTGGTAAAAGAGGTAAGCTAAGCCAAAGGTATATTGGACCATTTGAAGTACTTAAGCGAGTAGGGGAGGTGGCTTATGAATTAGCCTTGCCTCCAGGACTGTCAAGAGTGCATCCGGTATTTCATGTGTCTATTTTGAAAAGGTACCATGGGGATGGAAACTACATCATTCGTTGGGATTCAGTCCTGCTTGATGAGAATTTGACTTATGAGGAGGAGCCTGCTGCCATTCTAGATAGAGAAATTCACAAGTTGAGGTCGAGGGAGATTGCATCCATCAAAGTTCAATGGAAGAATCGACCAGTTGAAGAGGCCACTTGGGAGAAGGAGGCTGATATGCAAGAAAGATACCCACACCTGTTTACAGATTCAGGTACTCCTTTTCGCCCCGTTTTTCTTCTTGTGATCTTTCGAGGACGAACGATGGGTAAATTGGTATCTATTGTAACGACCTGTTTAGTCGTTTTGAGCAGCAGATTTTATTTCTGGAAAAACTGTCTGAGTCGACGGAACCCACGACGGACCGTCATGGGCACGACGGACCGTCAAGGGGGTCTCGTTCAAAAACACTTAGAATTCTGAAATTTGGGTACTGAAATCGACTCTCTGAACTTCGTGACGGAATGGCAGGACGGACCGTCGTGGGCACGACGGACCGTCACACATTTTCCACGGAAATTAACTCTCTGAACTTTGCGACGGACCTACAGGACGGACCGTCACAGCCATGACGGACCATCACAGGTTGCGTAATCCAGGCTGGGGTCGGATTTCTGTAAATATTTTAAGGGGGTTCTAGACTATTCCTGCTTTAATTATAAAGTAGTGGGTTAATGTTAATAGTTTAATTACTTGGGGGTTAAAAGAGATAACCTTGAGTTAATTAGTGGGTTAACTCATCTTTTATACTTAATTATATGCTAATAGGGTAAAAGAAAGAGGGTTTGAATAAGAAAAATAGAAAGAACAAGGAGAGGGACAGAGAACGATCGAGAAAGAGGGAACGAAGAGGAAACAAAGCTTTGGGAAATTGCTTGCTTGATCACGAATCTTCGGTGGAGGTAGGTTATGGTTTTTATGCTATTCGTAGTAGACATAATAGCGAATGATATTTTGGTAGTATGTAAACCCTTCTATATGCTTAATTGTATGCTTGCATGAATGTGATTATATAATTGTGATAAAATAAGCATGATGAAGCTATTGAATCCTAAATCTTGAAAACCCTAATCTACTTTGTTAATGATGATGCCTTGGTATAAAAGAAGGTTTGATGAACGAAAGTAGTGAGATTAGGGGATCGGGTGTCACGTTCTGACACAAGGATAGTAATAGAGGATCGGGTGCCACGTTCCGGTACAAGGATAGTAATAGAGGATCGGGTGCCACGTTCCGGTACCAGGATAGTATATGAGGATCGGAGTGTCACGTTACGACACCAGGATAGTATATGGATGGGGTGCCACGTTACCCGGTACAGGATAGTATATGAGGATTGGAGTGTCACGTTCCGACACCAGGATAGTATATGGATCGGGTGCCACGTTCTCGGTACCAGGATAGAATGAGGATCGGAGTGTCACGTTTCGACACCAGGATAGTATATGGATCGGGTGCCACGTTCGGTACCAGGATAGAATGAGGATCGGAGTGCCACGTTCCGGCACCAGGATAGAATATGGATCGGAGTGTCACGTTCTGACACATAGTAGTAGGGGGGAGCGACTAGTGTCACGACTGACACAAGAGGAATAAAGATAATGAATCTTGAAAGATGTTAATATACTCAATCTAATGAACCTAATTCCCAAATGAGTATGGATTGAGGCTTGAGTCCTCATGGGTGAACTTGGCTGGTGGTACTTATTAATGATTATAGTACTTGTTGTTGCTACATGTTGAGTATTGTAGTTGATTTATGACATTATCTGGTATATACTGTTTTCTATTTGAGTTGGCCGATGATACCTACTCAGTACTTGTGTTTTGTACTGACCCCTACTTGTATGTTTCTTTCTTGTTATTGTGGAGCGCAACAAACGTACCATCGTCTTCAACTCAACCGCAACTCTAGCAGTCTTCATTACACCGGATTCAGGGTGAGCTAATGCTTCTAGCTTGGACTGGATCTTCTTCTTCAAGTCTTGATGCCTCAAAATTCCGGCATGGACTAACTTTTACTTATTTTAGCTTTCTTAGATACTCTTAGTTTTAGTAATTGAGGATAGATGTCTTGTGATGATGACTTCCAGATTTTGGGGAATAATAGATGTTGAGTTTAGAATATTGAATTGATTTTCATTATGAGTTTAAGTCTTCCGCATTACTTTTGTTGATATTATATTGAAATGTTGGGGTTTAGATTGGTTGGTTGGCTCACATAGTAGGATAAGTGTGGGTGCCACTCGCGGCTCGGTTTTGGGTCGTGACAGAAATGAAAAGGAAAAAAAGAAATAATAAAAAATTTAGCAAAAGAAAAATAGAAAAATTACAGATATGTAAAATGAGTAATTAAATAATACACTTGTGAATTCGAAGAATATTACTACAAGATATTTGATAGCGGTAAGGAAATGTTGCCTTATTTAGAAACATACTATCAAAAATTACCAGGCTTTTGGGCCAAATATTTTAGAGAAGAATATGAAAAAGAAAACATAAAAGGAGACACTCTTGGTCAAAGAATAAGTTTCCTAAATAATAGACTAGGGCAGTTATGTATGTCACATATAATATGCAAAGGAAAGCTAAAAGAATTAATACACAAATCTATTGTAAAGATACACATGCATCTACTCAATGGGGATGTGATGATAGACCTTTTAAAAGGAAAAGACAACTCAAGAAAGGGTTAATTAAAAAGAAAAATTTTTCTAAACAAAAATACATACCAAAGAAAAGATATTATAAAAAGAAAAGAGATTTGTAAAAACTAAAAGTAAATGTAAATGTTACAATTGTGGAGAAGAAGGACACAGAAGTTTGAATGTAACAAGAAAAGAGTAAAAATCTCAAAAATAGACAGATTAGAAATAGATTCAGACTTAGAATATATAAAAATCTATAGATAGTGATGATTTCTTTGAAGAAATCTATGAAGAATATTCAACTAGTTCAGAAGAGTCTGACTAAATGAATAGAGAAATACAAGAAAAGGAAGATTCTGTACAGATATTAGATACAGAAGAAGATCACCATGGATATGCTTTAAAAGCAACATTCGATGGAGAAACATTTAAGAAAATCCAAGGATTAAAATTAAATCTTAAATAGAAGACACTTATTAAGCAGAATGCAAGGATTTTCACAAGAGATAAAATCTCTTATCATGAATATCAAGAAGTTGAAAAGGTAATAGAAATTACCCAAATTACAGGAAAACATAAGTTAAACTTATTAACAAAATAAATGATAAATCAAATATAAGAAAAATTCCTGAAAAGAAAAAGAAAAGAAAATGAATTACGTTCATTTAGGAGGAATCCAAATATTAGTAAAATCAACCTTTAAAGAAGGAATAAATTGTCCATAGTGATAATTTATCAGATGAAAGATTTATGAACGAAGAGAAGGAAATCTTGGAATAGTAGAAAAAAATTTAGCTATACTAAGCTTCTATTCACTTATCATCCAAAATATTGTATATCACTTAAAGACGCTGACTTTAATGATGCATTAAGTCTACATTTTCAGATCAAAAGGAATGATCTATTTAAACTAGGTAATCATATAATGAGTATATATTACCAAGCATTATACACAGTTACAAATTGAAATTATGGAAATGTGTATAAAAATAAAGAATCTATTGAAATAGATAGAGAATGTGCAGGAATTGCTAGAATTATTGAAGCAGAAATTCAACAAGCACAAATTCCAGACGAATATGAAATTCGATTTGAAAAAACACATGAGATAGGAAGTACTAGTACCCTAGGCTTTCATTAGAATATGAAGAGAAGAAATTCCATTAGAAAAATTATATCTAATAGGTATCCTTTAAAACATGAACATTCAAATATATTGAAAATAAGAGGAAGAATATTCAATGGATTAGAATGAAAAATCAGAATATTCTGATACAAACAGGAGCAACTGCTAATCATATTAAAGAATATCTTATAAATGGATTAACAGTTTACGAAGGAGAACAATACGTATACAAAACCTTTGAAGGTAATAATTTTAGTTGTAAAAATATGGTAGATTTACCTATACAACTAGACACAATAAGAATAATAGTCGCTTGTTATATATAAATCATGAAAGTAATCAAGAAATAATTTTGGGAAATTTATTTCTAATGATTTAGAAGACTATAACATCGGAAAAGATGGAATAGAAATGATATATAAAAATGAAACTTGTTTCTTATCAAAATATAAATGCCAAAAGAAACAATTTTTAAGGTTTCAGTTTTTATAGAAATAACAATTTATGATACAAAATTGACAACTTGTTGTCAAATAGATAATGGATCAGAAGCAAGTCTAGCTAAGTCTTTTTTAATAAAGACTGGGACTTAAATAAAAACAATATCTCTATGATAGGAATCACGGGGAGATAAAGAAAAATTAACAAAATCGAAAGAAAAGGTAGAAATAATTTTAGGATCGAAAATTGTTTCTATAAACAAATTGTTTGCTTATGATAAACTAGAAACAGAATTTATTATTAGGAAATGATTTTATACAACAATTTCAGATTATCAACAAACATTGTATATGATAAATCTGAAAACACCTTGTGGACATTTTATCAAAGTCCCGAGAATACAAAATGTTTATAATCTTGAAAAAGATAAGATAAATATAAAAGAAAATACTTAGATAATTTAAGAAAAATTACTTTTAAATGTCTTAATTTAGAAAAAATTAAGGAAAATTTACAAAAATCATGTGGAGAAAATCCATTAGAAAAATGGGAACAAAGCCATGAAAAAGCAACTTTAACACTAAAAGATCCAAACATAATAATTAGGGTAAAACCTATGTTATATAACGAAGAAGATAAATTGGAATTTAAAGTCCAAATTAATGAGCTACTAAAATTAAAACTCATAAGAATGAGTAAAAGTCCTCATAGTAGTCCAGCATTCTTAGTAAGAAATCATGCTGAATTAAAAAGAGGAAAAGCAAGAATGATAATAAACTATAAAGAATTAAATAAAAATTGTTTATTTGATGGATATTTTATTCCAAATAAAAACAATTTAATAACCTAGCAAAAGGAAAAACTTATTTTTCAAAATTTGACTGTAAAAGTGGATTTTGGCAAATAAAATTAGAAGAAAATTCAGTTAAATTAACTGCATTTAGTACTCCTAATGGACATTACGAGTGGTTAGTAATGCCTTTGGATTAAAAAACGCACCACAATATTCCAAAGAAGAATGGATAAAATTTCTCAGAAGATAACTATTTAATAGTTTATATAGATGATATAATATGTTCCAAAACATATGAAGAGATCATTTAAAACATCTGAAAAGATTTTCAGAAAAATGTTTTAAAAAATGGAATAATCTTAAGTCAGAAAAAGGCTGAGATAAACAGAAATGAAATAGAATTTTAGGAATGATTATTTCTAAAAATGGAATAGAACTTCAAGCACATATTGCTAAAAAGATTATAGAATTTCCTGATAAACTTACAAAAACAAGAAATCCAGAGATTTCTAGGTTGTTTGAACTATGCAGGAGAATTTATACCAGATTTAGCAAAAGAAAAGAAATTTACTTCAAAAGTTAATAAGAAAATCCAACAGACTTGTTGGACGGAAGAACATACATAGTGCGTAAGAAACTTAAAAGAAGAATGTGCAAAATTGCCCAAGTTAAGACTTCCAGATGAAAGTGATAATCTAATATTACAAACAGATGCATCAGATTATCATTTGGGTGCTATTTTGCAAACAGATCTTAATGAAATCTGCAGGTACACTAGCGGTACATTCAATGACGCAGAAACAAAATATTCCACTAACGAAAAGGAATTATAGAAATAGTAAAAGGAATTAGAAAATTTTTTACATTTCTTTTACCAAAACAATCATTATTAGGACTAATAACACTCAAGTTGCAGTACTAATAAAAACAATAAATTGCCTTCAGAACCTCAATACATGAGACTTCATAGATGGCAAGTGTTATTATCTTTTTATACTTTCTATTGAATATATAAAAGGAATTGACAATTTTCTTGCAGATTTCCTATCAATAAACGTCCAATATGGACAATCAGACAAAAATCCTAGTAATAGGATATATGAAAGGATTAAAAAGGTGGATGAATCCATCGACGAGAATGGACAAAAATTGTTCAAAATAAGAGATGAACTCTAAACTATCAGAACAATCTCGAATGCTGCAGTTCGAAATAAACCAACTTGGCACTGATCAAGCCGAAAACATGAGAGAATTCTTAGTTCTTTGTGAACATTTGGACTACGTCCAACTCAGAATTCCAATCTGAAAGAGAATATCATTCTCAACAAGGTGGCAGGAGATGTCCCACCAGCACCTAGTGCAAAAAACATCTCGATGGTAAGCAAGGGACGCCTTCTTCATCTAAACAAGATGTAAGAAAAAGCCTAGCAAATGAAGCTTCAAGCTCTTCCTCAGTAAAAGCTAAAAAAACATCTCGTAATCCAGAAAATAAAACTAACCAAGCTTCTTCAGGAGCAAAGTTTTTTCTTCTTTGCAGGTACATCCTAAGGAAGAAGAATATTTAAAATTTACTAAATATATTTACAATCTCCAAAAGCATAGTGGGGAAAATATGGAGTTTTGAACTACCAGTTTATTCCGTAGAATTCCATATTTCCAGGTTGAATTCCGAGCTTTATAGCTCAACTATTTGAATTTGGATTCTTGGATCGAGTCTACACTAGTCCAAATCTCCAAGAATTATCTCAATAACCATCCAGATTGTTTAACGCAATCAAAAACTACAGCCAAGGAGATGGAGGAGTATACTGTAGATTTTACAGTATTGAAATGGAATGCCAAGACACTCAGGCATATTATCCAACCCTCAACTACATCACAGTTGAAAAATAAAAGACTTCAATGTTAGTGCAACAGGAGTTGATAAAAAACTTCCATTTCTTAATAAAAAATGGATACAAACTAGAAGGGCATTAGGTATAAAGCCTTATACACCATTTAAGTAGGTTTTACCGAGATAACTTCAAGGTAATTGATCAAAATACTGATTGGGTATTAATTACAAAAGGAAATTCCAAATCAGAATTACTCCAAGATAGAATCCTTGATATCGATCTCCACAAATTAAGAGTAACAGAGGAAACTTGGAAACTAACATGCAAAATGCTAGAACATGATCATCAATGATGGAAGAAAATCATTGGAGAAGATAAGATAAACGTAAGCGCTTACACACTTACAAGGGAAGACAAAAGACTTTTCTTTTGAAAAAGAAGATGCTGAAGACTGTCGGCCACAGCTGTCATCAAAGCAAAGAAGAAGAAGACAACAAACTTTTCTTTGAAATAAAAAAGGAAGATGCTCTATGATTAGTCAGGCTACAACAAAGTAGCAGCCATGTGACAAGATAGAGACTCTTGGAATCTTTAAAGGAAGTCCTTTAAAGATTATTAATTGTAAATAAGTCCCTCCTTATCATCTATAAAAGGAGAGAGATATTATTGTAATAGGTAGAGTCGATTAGAGTGAGAAAAGTGTGAGTCTTAGAGTGAGTAATATTTTAATATGAGTGAGTAAGTTAGCTTCTCCGCTAGGGAAAAAGTGTTTTTATTTAATGTTTTACTAGATAAATACTTATCTTATGTATGTAAGATTGAAATATATGAAATAAAAGTTTGTTTATATATCATTTTTTTCAAAATTGATAAAAGTCGAAGTGGAAGTTGCGATTTCCAGCCTTTAAGAGGAATAGCAAGGAAAGTAGCCGTAATAAGTGAAGAAGGCGAAAATTGCTATTCATGTCGAAGAGGAGAAAGCTGAGGCATTGATAGGACTAATTATCAACAGAGGGGAGGAAGGTATAAAAACATCTTTTATTACGTATTTTACAATCTTATATACATGTTATAAGTTATTATCTGATTAAACATTAATAGAAACTACTTAGTACCTGTAGGGAAAAACTCATATTATGATTCAACCATATGTATTTTCATAAATATATTGTGCTATTTGCATAAAAATGAAATCTTATACAACGACACTTACATAGCGTAAGAAAAAGAGCATGGAAACATAAGAAAGCCTTGTTTCATATAAAAAAGGCAATTTATGAAATGGAAAATGTATTTGAATTTACCAATTATAGGTATGGAGATTTAATTACCTCAATTTATGAGATGAGAATGTATAAAATACAAGAACAATATGAGTATAAGCATGCTATACTTATATTAAAAAATAATATGAAAAATGAGTTGAAAAATTAGTCAGCAAAATTAATGTGTTCCATGTGACGAGGGGTATTGGTTTCAAAAGTATAGAAAACTTTAGCAATAAATTAACAATGAAGAGATGGTGGAGGTTTAGAACCACAAATTCTCTTTGGGCCTCATTTTCCTAATTGAAGTATTGCATCAAAGCTCATGTAGTAGGTAAAGAATGGGCTTCAGGTAATTTCCATGCCTGGAAACACATGCTTCAAGTTAGAGAAGATGCATAGAAACATATGATTTTCCAAGTTAATTCAGATACTAGCTCTTCTTGGGGGGACCGGTTAGGTCCTTTTAGCCTATCATTCATGCACCTAAGTCAAGATGTTCATCAACAACACAAATATGGAATGATTTTGCCAAGCCATATTTGTGCATATATCCGTTAAAATAGAGATTAGAAACCTCAAGAAGGTGTATTAACGTTTTTGGGATCTTACCGACAGTGTTAATTCTCTAACAATATTGCTTAGAATTTGGTAAGAACAAAAAATCTTATCAACCTTATCAATAAGGTATGGCATTGTTCTACATGGCTTGGTTCCAATAGTTAGTTTCCATTTGATAATAGTCTCTTCTCTGAAGACAAATCCAAGACTTTTTTAATTTTGAAAATTATAAGCTTATAGAGAGGAATCTATCTTTAAGGAAGAACACTGCTCATATTGAACAAGGGACATGATAGAATGCAGAAGTTTCTTTGTTGTATTTTGAGATTTATGTCTCATGTTCTTATATTGGAAATCTACTACTAAATTATAAAGGATAGTAGATCAATGTTTGTCTAAGTTTTAAAGTAGAGTCAGATAACTAGAATTATTTAGCTAAATCATCTTAAGTTTTAGTCAAGCATCTTTACATCATTATTGTTATGTTTTCTTGGGTAGAGCTGCCTAGGAGTATCAACTAGTGTTAGTTCATGTGTTGGTGGCATCCGAGTTACTGCTGTTAGCTTTTTATCTTCGAGATCTGAGATGGTGGCTAGAGTTAGCCTAGTTGGATTCTTGAAGTCTATATCAAAGTACTAAAGAGTCTCAATTACTAGGTTTCAAGAGTTTGTAATCTGAAACTTTGTTGTCTTTGAGTGAAATGGAGTTTCTGTTGAAATCTTGTGAGTACATGTCATGGTTTTGACCTCCATTGAGCAAGAGGGATTTCTCGTAAAATTATTGTGCGTGATTAACTTTAGAGCCGTCAATATGGGCTAGGCCCGTAAGACCGTCCTGGAATAACCGTAATTTGATGGCTGGACTATGATTTTTGAAACTCATTTAAGAAAAGAGCTTTTTTAGCCCGGCCTGAATAAGCATGCTGATTTGTGGGGCTTGGAAATATGGATAGAGCCGGTCTGTGGGCTAAATAAAAATTGAACAAAAAAATGAAAATAAAATAAAGTATTAAAAAAAACAAGAATCTAAACTCAAAATCTGTTAAAAGTTTGAAATATTGCAATTTAATATAAATTATGTTTATAAGATATGTACTACATGAAATAAAAATTTCCTAAATTTTCTACAAAATCACTACATAGGTCGTAATATATGAGAATGTTGTGATAGTTTTTTCTGTTTTATTATGATTATTGGAAAATAATTAGGTTAATATTTCTATTTAGCTATATACGATTTCACTTAGAATCAAACTTGATAAATTTATAAGGATAATTTTATTTGTGGATTTTATTAACAAGTAGTAAACTAACACCATGTAAAATTGTATTATTGATATTTATGATAATACTTTTATATTATATTTAATTAAAAGAATTATTAAAAATATACTTCTTCCAAAAGAGGGCTTCCCGGCAAAGCCTGTAGCCCACATACTTGTGAGCTGGGTTGACCTTTTTCTGGCCCACACCAAAAATGGGCTAGCCCAGCCTGACTCGTTTAATTTCAAAACATGTATGGATTAGACTAGATAGGGTGGGCCAACCCATATTTACAACTCTAATTAACTTCGAGTTATTTAATTTCTGTACTATTATTTTGACGGGGAACCTGGTCAAGTAATCACTAGTGGACGCATACATTATAGCATGATAATACTAGTGAGTCTTTTAAATTGTTTCACTTGACTGCTAGCCAATACTATAAATCAAATTAAGAAAAAAAATCTTACCAAGAACTTTCTACAAAGGGATTAGACACAATACAACCCCCATTGTTGAAGGCTACACCAGATTCTCCAACCCAAGGACCATTACTTTCAATGGTTTGAGTAGGACCGCAATACTTGTCTATTCCGATTCAATGAAAATTAATTAATTTTATCTATTCCAAGATTAGAGATAAAAGTCAGTTGACTACCTTGAGATTCAAATGTATATAGATTCTCTCACAAGGGAAAAAAAGATAACGGTACAAAAATTCACTTAAAATAAAAATGCATAAATCATACATTCCAGAGGAATTGTTGTTTTTTCCAGACACAACGAAGAAAAAGGACCTACACAGTTAATTTTCTTATTACTTAGTGTTGTCCGAAAATCGTCACAACTACTCAAATCACATACATTCTCTAATGATGTTATGCACAATTCATGTTGTGTAATGTTCTACCTGCATGATGACTACCAGCAAGAGCAAAACACTTCTTACTGGTAGTTTCTATATCTTGGATCCAAGATGTTTGGTAAATTATAAAAAGAAATCTTAACCATACACACACTTTCAAAGGTAAAACCTTGACAGAGGGTTACATGGGAGAATAGAATAACTTATAATTTTAGGTGAGAAGAAGCAGCGGACCAGCCCGACCTTTTCGGTCAAAGAATCCTTGTACTCTACGATATATGGACTACATAGCTTAGTGATCAGATTCATTTATCAAAGAATAATGCATACACAAATATTATCATAGATTAGTTAGCATAACATTACGCAGACCTGTCTACTCAACATAGTATCATCCCATTTTATGTGGCCTAACTTGACGAGAATACTAAATAATTCGACAAGCTAAATGTGTGGTTTCAAACAACAATTCACAACATAATATCATTCCAATAACTGATATTTTATTTTTATCAACAACAAATGAAAACAACTGCAAGCCGTACCAGGATTCTTATCCAATAAACCTCCTCTAACAAGTCAACTGCCTTACCCAACCAAAATAACCCTGCTATATCAACCAACCTTCAAAAAGAAATATAATCTACCACAAATAACTAAAACACCCCATCAAGACAACTAGAGATGAGAAAGTGTGACGACCCAAAACGAGCCGCGAGTGGCACCCACATTTATCCTCCTATGTGAGCGAACCAACCAATCTAAACTCCAGTCATTCACCAATATTTCAACCATAATGAACAAAATACAATGCGGAAGACTTAAACTCATTAGTATAACCAATAAACAACATTCTAAAATTTAATACTTATTATTCCAAAATCTGGAAGTCATCACCAGAAGAACATCTATCCTCGAATTACTAAATCTAAGAGTATCTAAGAAGCTAAAATAAGTAAACAGATGGTCCATGTCTGAACTTCAAGGACATCAAGACATGAATGAGAGAAATCCAGTCCGAGCTAGGAACAATAGCTCACCCTGAAAGCTAACGTGATGAAGACTGGCTAGAGTTGAGGACGAGGTGAAGTTGATGGTACGTTTGCTGCACTCCACAAATAACAAAGAAAAATAATACAAGTAGGGGTCAGTACAAGGAACACGTACTGAGTAGGTATCATCGGCCAACTCAAAATAGAAAGCAAATATATCAAATAATAATATAAAATCAATTACCATACTCAACAAGTGACAACAACAAGTACCATAACCACTGGCCACAACACCCAGCACATCTATGAGGACTCAAGCCTCCACACCATACTCATTTGGGATAGTTCTTTAAATTTGAGTATAATAAATTAATTCAAGATTCATTCTCTTTATTATCCTGGTGTCGGAACGTGACACTCCGATCCCCTCAATATTATTCTCTTTATTATCCTGGTGTCGGAACGTGACACTCCGATCCTCTACTATCCTTGTGTCGGAACGTGACACTCCGATCCCCTACTATCCTGGTGTCGGAACGTGACACTCCGATCCCATACTATCCCGGTGTCGGAACGTGACACTCCGATCCTCTACTATCCTGGTATCGGAACGTGACACTCCGATCCTCTACTATCCTGGTGTTGGAACGTGACACTCCGATCCCCTACTATCCTGGTGTCGGAACGTGACACTCCGATCCTCTACTATCCTGGTGTCGAAACGTGACATCCGATCCCCTAACGTTATTACTTTAGTTCATCAAGCCTTCCTTATGTCAAGGCATCATTATTAATAGAGAGAATTTAAGGTTTAAGATTTCCACCGTATCATCATCATTATAATCCATCACCATTTACATAATCACAACATACAACAACGCAATTAAGCATATAGAAGACTTTACAATACCACCTAATACATATCAATCGCTATTTAGAGTTTACTATGAATAGCATAAGCCATAACCTACCTCCACCGAAGAATCGTGATCAAGCAATCTACTTCTCAATGCCTTTGCTTTCCTCTTCACTTCTCCCTCTCTCGTTCGTTCTCCCTCTTCTCTCTGTTCTTCTATTCCTTATTCAAACCCTTTTCTTTTACCCTAATTATCATAGAATTAAGTATAAAAGATGATAAAAGTAACCCACTATTTATTTCAAGGTTATCTCCTTTAACCCCAAGTAATTAAATTATTAACATTAACCCACTAACTTTATTATTATAATCATGAATAGTCCAAAACGACCCTAAAAAACTTTTACCACAAAATCCGACCCAGTCAGGTTACGCCACTCGTGACGGCCCGTCGTGCCTGCGACGGTCCGTCCTGCAGGGTCGTCACAGAGTTCAGAGAGTTAATTTCTGTAGAGGGGTTTGTGACGGTCCGTCGTGCCAACGACGGTCCGTCCTGCCATTCCTTCATGAAGTTCAGAGAGTCAATCTCAGTACCCAAATTTTCAGAGTTTAAGTGTTTTGGAACGAGACCCTCAACGGTCCGTCGTGACCATGACGGTCCGTCGTGTGGTCCATCAACACAGTCAGTTATTTTCAAAACTAAACTCTATTGCTCGTATCGACTAAACAGGTCGTTACAATAGATACCAATTTACCCATCGTTCGTCCTCGAACGATCACAGGAAGAACAACGAGGGCAAGAAAGAGTACCTGAGTCTGTAAAGAGATATGGATATTTTTCTTGCATATCAGCCTCCTTCTCCAAGTGGACTCTTCAACTGGCCGATTCTTCCATTGAACTTTGATGGATGCAATCTCCCTTGATCTCAACTTGCGTATTTCTCTATCTAGAATAGCAACAGGCTCCTCCTCATAAGACAAATTCTCATCAAGAAGAACTGAATCCCAACGAATAATGTAGTTTCCATCCCCATGGTATCTTTTCAGCATAGACACATGAAATACCGGGGTGCACTCGTGAGAGCCCTGGAGGTAATGCCATTCATAAGCCACCTCCACTACGCGCTTCAGCACTTCAAATGGACCAATATACCTCTTACTAAGCTTACCTTTCTTACCGAACCGTATCACCCCTTTCATGGGTGAAACCTTCAGTAAGACTTGTTCACCCTCCATGAACTCCAAGTCTCTAACCTTTCGATCTGCATATTCCTTCTGCCTACTTTGCGCCTCTAAAAGCTTTTTTGAATGAATTTCACTTTCTCTAATGATTCCCTCAGAAGATCAGTACCCCATGGTCTTACCTCAAATGCATTGAACCAACAATGGGAGACCTACATCTCCTCCATTAAATGCCTCAAATGGTGCCATATCAATACTTGAGTGATAGCTATTATTGTATGAGAACTCTGCTAAGGGTAAGAAGTTATCCCGATGACCACCAAAATTCTATCAACACATGCACGAAGCATATCCTCCAACACCTGAATCGTTCGCTCAGACTGTCCATCTGTCTGAGGGGTGCAATGTAGTACTAAGATCCAACCTAGTACCTAATCAGCATGCAATGTTCTCCAAAACTTAGAAGTAAATTGCGTACCTCTATCTGATATGATGGAAAGTGGAACTCCATGCAATCGAACGATTTCTGAGATATAGAGTTTGGCTAACTTCTTTGCATTGTAAGTCATCTTGACCGGAATGAAGTCAGCAGACTTAGTTAATCTGTCCACAATTACCCAAATAGAATCAAACTTACCCAATGTCTTAAAAGACCAACCACGAAATCCATTGCAATTCTTTCCCACTTCCATTCAGGAATGGGCATTCTCTGAAGTGTTCCTCCGGGCCTCTGGTGTTCATACTTTACTTGTTGACAATTCGGGCATTGGGCAACAAAATCAGCAATGTCACGCTTCATCCTACTCCACCAGAAATGTTGCTTTAGGTCACGGTACATCTTGGTTGCACCAGGATGTATAGAATATCCTGAACTATGAGCCTCTGTAAGAATGGTGTAGATCAAATCATCAACACGGGGCACACATACCCTTCCATTAATTCTCAAAACGCCTTCATCATCAATTATTGCCTTTTTAGCCTCTCCTCGCGACACCATATCTCGAATTTGGCTCAGCTTCTCATCATCAAACTGTTTTCCCTTAATCTTGTCAAGAAAAGAAGATCTTGCCTCCACATAGGCAAAAAATCCTCCTTTCTCTAATATTTCCAGCCTCATAAAGTCGTTAGCCAAAGTTTGGACCTCTCTAGCCAATGGGCGTCAGGAAACTTGTAAGTGGGCTAAACTACCCATGCTCCCTGTTTTTCTACTAAAAGCATCTGCCACCACATTAGCTTTTCCTGGGTGATACAATATAGTAACATCATAGTCCTTTGGTAGTTCCATCCATCTCCTCTGTCTTAAATTCAAATCCTTCTAAGTAAAAACATATTGTAAACTACGACGATCTGTATAGACTTCACACTTAACCCCATATAGATAGTGACTCCATTGCTTTAATGCAAATACCACTGCAGCCAACTCCAAATCATGGGTCGGATAGTTACGTTCATGCACTTTTAATTGCCTTGAAGCATAAGTAATCACATTTCTCTCTTTCATTAGCACTGCACCCAACCCAGAATAAGATGCATCACAATAAACAATGAAATTCTTGCCTTCCACTGGCAAGGTAAGAATTGGTGCGGTAGTCAACAAGGTATTGAGATTCTGGAAGCGTTCTTCACATTCATCCGACCATACAAATGGAACATTCTGCTTAGTCAAATTTGTCAGTTGGGAGGCAACAGAAGAAAATCCCTTGACAAATTGACGGTAGTAGCTAGCTAAACCAACAAAGCTCCTTACCTCTGTAACGTTGGTAGGTCTTACCCAACTCTTCACTGCTTCGATCTTAGAAGGATCCACCATCACTCCATCCTTAGAAACCATGTGCCCCAAGAAGGACACTGAATCTAGCCAAAACTCACACTTGGAGAATTTGGCATAAAGCCTTTTCTCCCTCAACAATTCCAATACAATTCTCAAGTGCTCCTCATGTTCTTTCCTGCTCTTTGAGTATACCAGTATATCATCAATAAACACAATGACAAAGAGGTCCAGATATGGTTTAAAAATCCCGTTCATCAGGCTCATGAAAGCAGCAGGGGCATTCGTTAGTCCAAAAGACATTACTAAGAATTCATAATGCCCATACCTGGTTCGAAAAGCAGTCTTTGGCACATCTGCTGCCCATATTTTCAATTGATGATAACCAAACCTCAAATCGATATTTGAGAAGGTACACGCACCTTGTAAATGATCGAACAAATCATCAATGCGAGGAAGAGGATACTTGTTCTTAACAGTTACCTTATTCAGTTGCCTGTAGTCTATGCACATCCAAAAACTCCCGTCCTTCTTCTTCACAAATAAAACAGGAGCACCCCAAGGGGAAGCTCTTGGTCTAATAAATACTTTACCTAACAACTCCTGAAGTTGGGCCTTTAACTCCCTTAACTCTGCTGGAGCCATTCTATAAGGAGGTATGGAAATGGGGCGAGTACCCGGTTCCAGATCAATACAAAAATCAATATCTCTATCCGGTGGCATACCAGGAAGGTCTGCAGGAAACACATCCAGAAACTCACGGACTATCGAAACAAACTCAATCGAAGGTACTTGGGAGGTATCATCCCTGAGAAGTGCCAAGAAAGCTAAACAACCCTTACTAACCATTCTCTTAGCACGAAAGAAGGAGATGATATGAACTGGGGTGGAAGTATAGTTACCCTCCCACACTAGCGGATCTGTCCCAGGCTTGGCTAATGTCACAGTTTTAGCATTACAATCTAAGATTGCAAAATTTGGAGAAAGCCAAGTCATACCCATAATTACATCGAAATCAACCGTCTCTAGAATAATCAAGTCCACATGAGTATTGTTCCCCACAAAAGTCACAGGACAAGACCTATACACCTTCTCAACTATCATAGACTCACCCACAGGAGTAGAGACCCGAATGGGTATGTCAAGTAATTCAGAATGAAAATCAAGACCAATAGCAAATGAGGAAGATAGATATGAAAATGTGGATCCAGGATCAAATAATACAGAAGCCATGCAATCACAAACCAAAAGATTACCTATGATAACAACATCAGATGTCTCCGCTTCAGTCCTCCCAGGGAAAGCATAACAATGGGCCCTATCACCTGTCTGCCTGTTGCCCCTACCATGTTGCGCTGCAGTAGCTCCAGTTTGCCCTCCACCCCGGTTGATTTGGTGACCTCCATTACCTTGGCCACCCCGTCCTCCAGAATAGAGACCTCTTCCATGACCACCTCTACCTCTGACTATTGGGGGTCTGTAACTCTGTTTTGGACAATATCTCTTAATATGTCCAGTCTCCCCACATCCATAACACTCTCTAGGTTCAAGCATAGGTCTCTGTGAGAACGACGAAGTCTGGGGATAACCTCCAAACTCAGAGGAATGCTGATTGGTCTATGATGGACCCCCAGCTACAGCCTACAGTGAAGACTGAATAGGCCGGGCTGTGTAACCTCCCAAACTCTTCCCTCTGGAGTAAGAACCACCAAACTCACCTCCCTTACGGAACTTCTTAGATGTCGACGCCATGGTGAAGTCGTCTGGCTTCACCCCCTCCACCTCTATCACAAAATCTACTACTTCCTAAAAGGTTTTTGCTGTAGCAGCTACCTGTAAGGCTCGAAACTGCAAGTCTGACCTCAATCCCTTCACAAAGCGGCAAATGCGCTCTTGTGGACTGAAGCAAAGTTGGGTGGCATACCTGGATAGTGCACGAAACTTAGCCTCATAAGCAGTAACCGACATCCTGCCTTGCTCTAGGCTCAGGAACTCATCTCTCCTCCTATCCTTCAAAGTCCGGGGTATATACTTCTCCATATATAAACTAGAGAATGATGCACAAGTCATAGGTGGTGCTTGTGCTGGTTGACACTCAACATACGACCGCCACCACATTTTGGCATTTCCTTGAAACTGATAGGTCACAAACTCAACGCCAAATCGTTCTACTATGCCCATCTTATGTAGAAACTCATGATAATCAACCAGAAAATCATAGGCATCCTCAGATTCAGCACCCTTGAAGACTGGAGGTTTCAACTTCAAGAATTTAGTGAAAAGTTCATGTTGATCACTAGTCATTATAGGCCCTGTAGTCAATCGAGGAAACGTGCCTATTTCCAATGAGGCATCCATGCGGGGAGCCATAGCAGCTGCATGTTGTACTCCCGGAACTTGAGGTGATGGTGCAGAAAACATTGGAGGTGTCTGGCCCTGATCAGATAACCCGCTAAGATACGCAAGAACCTGGTTAATCATCTCTGGGGTAGGTTGGGGTGGTAATTCCTCATCTTGCACTTGCTCATTTTCCCCTTCCTCACCCTATCTTACTACCTCATCAGTCGGTGGAGGAGTCACTACCCTAGTACTAGCTGGTCCAGGTGTTTGTCCTCTACTTCTAGAGGACGTCCTCCCGCGACCTACACCACGGCCTCTTGCCACTGCTCCTCTTCGAACTACAGCCCCAGTGGCTGGCTCAGACGCATCCTGTCTTGCCGGTGTTGGTGTTGACACAATTGTTGCTCTAGTTCTAACCATCTGCGAAATAGAGTGAGGATGTCAGATACCAATTTGTATCACCTAGATACCAATTGGATCCAAGTAATAGCACGAAAGAAAGAAAGAATAAAATTTTCCTAAAGTCCTATAGCCTCTCAAAGAAAATTAAAGGCGTCCCCCTACCGTTCCTAAAGACTCTACTAGACTCGTTCTTGTGTGATGAGACCAACAAACCTAATGCTCTGATACCAAGTTTTTCATGACCCAAAACGAGCCGCGAGTGGCACCCACATTTATCCTCCTATGTGAGCGAACCAACCAATATAAACCCAAGTCATTCACAAATATTTCAACCATAATGAACAAAATACAATGCAGAAGACTTAAAACTCATTAGTATAACCAATAAACAACATTCTAAAATTTAATACTTATTATTCCCAAAATCTGGAAGTCATCACCACAAGAACATCTATCCTCGAATTACTAAATCTAAGAGTATCTAAGAAACTAAAATAAGTAAACAGATGGTCCATGTCCGAACTTCAAGGACATCAAGACATGAATGAGAGAGAATCCAGTCCGAGCTAGGAACAATAGCTCACCCTGAAAGCTGACGTGATGAAGACTGGCTAGAGTTGAGGATGAGTTGAAGTTGATGGTACGTTTGCTGCACTCCACAAATAACAAAGAAAAAGAATAAAAGTAGGGGTCAGTACAAGGAACACGTACTGAGTAGGTATCATCGGCCAACTCAAAATAGAAAACAATATATATCAAATAATAATATAAAATCAACTACCATACTCAACAAGTGACAACAACAAGTACCATAACTACTGGCCACAGCACCCCGCACATCTATGAGGACTCAAGCCTCCACACCATACTCATTTGGAAATAGTTCTTTAAATTTGAGTATAATAACATAATTCAAGATTCATTCTCTTTATTATCCTGGTGTCGGAACGTGACACTCCGATCCCCTCAATATTTATTCTCTTTATTATCGTGGTGTTGGAACGTGACACTCCGATCCTCTACTATCCTGGTGTCGGAACGTGACACTCCGATCCCCTACTATCCTGGTGTCAGAATGTGACACTCCGATCCTCTACTATCCTGGTGTCGGAATGTGACACTCCGATCCTCTACTATCCTGGTGTCGGAACGTGACACTCCGATCCCCTACTATCCTGGTGTCGGAACGTGACACTCCGATCCTCTACTATCCTGGTGTCGGAACGTGACACCCGATCCCCTAACCTCATTACTTTAGTTCATCAAGCCTTCCTTTATGTCAAGGCATCATTATTAATAGAGAGAATTTAAGGTTTAAGATTTCCACCGTATCATCATCATTATAATCCATCACTTTTTACATAATCACAACATACAACAACACAATTAAGCATACAGAAGACTTTACATTACCACCCAATACATATCAATCGCTATTTAGAGTTTACTATGAATAGCTTAAACCATAACCTACCTCCACCGAAGAATCGTGATCAAGCAATCTACTTCTCAATGCCTTTGCTTTCCTCTTCACTTCTCTCTCTCTCGTTCGTTCTTCCCTCTTCTCTCTGTTCTTTCTATTTTTCCTTATTCAAACCCTTTTCTTATACCCTAATTATAATATAATTAAGTATAAAAGATGATAAATGTAACCCACTATTTATTTCAAGGTTATATCCTTTAACCCCCAAGTAATTAAATTATTAACATTAACCCACTAACTTTATTGTTATAATCATGAATAGTCCAAAATGCCCCTTAAAAACTTTTACCAGAAATCCGACCTAGTCAAGGTTACGCCACTCGTGACGGCCCGTCGTGCCTGCGACGCTCCGTCCTGCAGGGTCGTCACTGAGTTCAGAGAGTTAATTTCTGTAGAGGGGTTTGTGACGGTCCGTCGTGCCAACGACGGTCCGTCCTGCCATTCCGTCGTGAAGTTCAGAGAGTCGATCTCAGTACCCAAATTTTCAGAGTTTAAGTGTTTTGGAACGAGACCCTCGACGGTCCGTCGTGACCATGACGGTCCGTCGTGTGGTCCGTCGACACAGTCAGTTATTTTCAAAACTAAACTCTACTGCTCGAATCGACTAAACAGGTCGTTACAGAAAGAAGCATATTCCAAAAGTCCAACAAAGTGATAGTAGTATATCATCTTGTAATTAACCACTAAAAATGTCATGGATAGTTACAGATACACCCTTAAGACAATAGGCATACCCGAGGACGTTCACGAGGTTCACATGAACTCATGCTTTCCTCCCGAGATCATATACAGTAGTGTTATATTTTTCAAAAAATTGATAAAATCACACTCGAAGTATCATATAATGTGATGAATACTAGGTGCACCTCTCCACGTGATGTTAGAAATTTGAATTTTATATTATCTTGTTTTATTTTCTTTTTAAAATTAGATAACACCTTTCTAAATGGTTATTGGTATATTAATTAATTTTTAGCCTATAATATTAAAATTTAACGATTTTCAGTAGTAATAAAAACCAAAATGTGGAACCGATCAAATTTACATTTTAAATCAACCTTTTTATAATAATGCACTCATCATCATGAAGTACTGGGTATCATCAGGCATTACCTGTCAAAATATTTATCTAAGAATAATATGTATATATATAAAAAGTCAATAAAGGTCAGAAAATAATACAATGTAAATGTTCTTTAGGACAGGAAGTGAAGTTTAGTCTTGATACTATAAGATTCTCATACTCAAGACCACTTACAAGATAAATTGCAACAAAAGCCTAACAATAGAACTTGTAGAAATTGTATACACCACTCGCCATGGAAGCTGCATTATTCCAAATGAAAGTTAGAAACTAGATGAGAAAAAGAACAAAGTAGTCTAAAAAACCAGGAAACTGTTGCAGCAACATTTATTATGATATA
Organism: Solanum peruvianum; assembly: GCA_027705065.1. NCBI lineage: Eukaryota > Viridiplantae > Streptophyta > Magnoliopsida > Solanales > Solanaceae > Solanum > Solanum peruvianum. Next base: position 22,330 of record JAKWJD010000579.1, read on the forward strand.
TTCCAGAAAGAGAGAACATAACGATATTCTTATGTTTGATCACAAATTAACAAGTATATAAATGTTGTTTGTGAGTCAAAATTTAGGCATATTAGTTATTTTAGTAGGCTTTCTTTAATTAAAATTAACCATATTTTTTCTTCCATAATCCCTTAGATATAACTAAATATGGTGTATTTCTATCTGTAGCTCAGCAAACAACGTAAGCATAACAATAATTGAATATTATCGAAATCGTTGAGAATAGGGAGGAAATGCAATTACCACATACAATTTTTGATCTTGCATTCATGGTTTTATTCCTAAGTTCATGTCTATTTGTAAAGGATGGTTGGTAGGATCATGTCACCCCATGAGTGCAAATGCAATAGAAAAAATTCTTAAATATGATGGATGAAAGTGCTTAAGATCAAATAACTCTAAAATGTGTACAAAAGTTTAATAACTCTAGGTTTTGCTACTTAATACATGAAGTACCTTTATACTAAGACAACTACATAAGCACCATATGAGTATACTGAAACAAATAGTGCACCATATGTTCTGAATAGAATCTGATCTCCATGAATAAAATAGACAAATAATATTTTGATATTATAGACGGATTGGCAACAAAAACACAATGAAAGAAGTAAAAAGGTTAACCTACCTACCAGATACTAATCATTGACTAACCATTTTACCACATAGAGAAATCCCACAAATACAACCACCAACATTTCAACTACCCGTTCAAGTCATACCCCCTACTTCGTCGTCACATTACCCAACCATAGCCACATAATATATTACATGACACTCCCTTAACACGAACACCCAATCTCTTTCCCCCAAGGTGAAAACCACCTAAACATATTTCATCACACACAGTACCTCTACTCCTCGCCATTACGACACATGAACAACCCTTATTGTATATTATTCACCTCTTGAATATTTATACCTTCCACCATACCCAACAGGTTCACTCATCACAAAGAACAATCAAATATAAACCATTATACACGTGACTACTAAGTACAACATAAGTAAGTCAATACAAAACTAACTCACATGCACATATAAAACCTATACGATATCATAAATATTTACGCACTATGAACAAATTTACATTTTATATTACATTATTGGTTCTCTCATGGAAACCAAACCTAAATAGTCAGTTTGTCAGAACGTGGCAACTAATCCAAGTTAGTTGTCACGGAACGTGGCAACTGAAACCATAGTTATACCGAAACGTGGACCCCAATTAAATAGTTATAACGGAACGTGGCAACTGATCCATTCAACACGTCATATAACAATCACAACTAAAATATGGAAATCGATCAATTCAGCACATCACAATCACAACTGTATCTTCAAGATCAAACATTTAAGTCATGATTACATGGAAATTATAGTTAACCCATCTCATTTACAACAAGTGGATCAAAAATGTAACATTCATATACAAACATTAATTTGACCATACTTAGCCTAGTTCATGATCTAGCACTCCTTTATAGGTTTTAATCACAATTCATCAAAAATCCTCAATTCAATCGCTCCAATATGTGATCTAGCATGCATTCATAAATCTATTTCCATTCGTGATTTCATAGTCCTATTCTTGAACCAATTGTACCCATGATAGCAATTCTAGAGTTCCTAAGAATTCATCAATTCCTCTTCTAAAGGCATAAATCCACATACTTTGATTTCTAGGGATTACTCATCAAATTTACTTTGTGCACGATGGTCTACACATTACCCTACCATTGATTTCCATATGTATGCAGTAAGGACAACTTTATAAGTAAATTCATAAAACATAACCTACATGGGAGCCAAGTAGTTGCACAAAATTTTGACTTTGATTCAGTCTTTTCGGGCTTCACGATTGTGAATTTTGCCAAGAATCTGTAATATTTCACTATCTTCATGCTAGAAATCTCTTTCTCCTTCATTCCCAATCTTAAATCGGTTTCTGTATGGTTTTTAGGGTGTTTTACAATTAGGTATTCTAGGAAGATGAAGAAAATAAGATTTTTCGTAATTTACATTCTATCTTGCCAATCCTGCCATATCACTAGCTTACCCCGCCGTGGCACCACACCGCCCTATCGGTACTTGACCCGCTGTGTGACGGGACAGTGGTCCCATAATTCCCTGAATTATTGTTTCTCCTAGTTAATGATAGTTCTGATCGTTACAACAAATTAAGAATATAGGTTATTTAACTTTCCAGATACACTAATCAATATGGTTTATAGCATATTGACGATAAATTTTGATTTTTAAAAAATAGTAACGCAAAATGAACAAGGAATACAATTTATTAATTCCAAAAATATAATAAGCTAGGAATATAATTTACTAAATTTCCAAATATAATGAATTAGGAATACAATTTATTAGCTTCCCAAATGAAATAGAAAACATGGTAGGCCATCTCTCTCTCTCTCTCTCTCTCTCTCTCTCTATATATATATATAATATATATATATATATATATATATATATATCTATATATATATAATATATATATATTATATATATATATATATATATATATATATATATATATATTATATAGTCAATGAATCTGATTTCAATACAAATTAGTAAAACAAATTATTAAGTTCCCAAATAAAGATATGGTAGGACATCACTTTATATACTTATTTTCACTCAAACTTATTCTACATTATTTTTGTTACTTATGTTATATTAAAAAATTAGAAAATTCTTATTGCCATTCTTCAATTATTGATGTTCTTAACATGAGTAATCGTAATTCAGTAGTATATATATAGTTTCTTAACAATCGGTGTAGCGGTAAATCTGCTAGACCAATCCTGACAAAATTGGAGAAATCCTCCAACAAGTGATCTGGATCATCAACATGCTTACATGGAGGAGACTGCAGAGGATGTTGAAGTTCCAATAGACGAAGTAGCAAATCCAATAAAAGCTAAAGAGACTTGTATCATATGTCAGGAAAAAATTGAGCTTGAAGAAAGCATTGGGACACTTGGGTGCGGCCATGAGTATCATATGGGATGCATCAACCAATGCCTTCTTATAAAAAAAGATTGCCCACATGCGGAGCTTCAGTTTTGCCCTCCACATAAACAAAGACTATACAAATGCATAACATCTAGAGATTTATTTTATTTTGTTATTGAGCTAGTCTAAAGTTTATTTTCCCTATGTTTACAAGAACAATAGTTGTGTGTGTATCTACTCCCTTTGCCCCTAATTACTAGTGCATTTTTGAATCGACACACGTATTAAATTGATAATGATTGACACGGTGACTTACCATTTTTCCCTATTAATTATTTACTGCCTGAGTTAAAACATTAAGATTTTCAAAAAGTTCTACCTTTTTCTAAGTTATTAATTGAGGGTACAAGAGATACATTTTTTTTGTCCTTTCTTGATTTGTCAATATGGACAAGTAATTTGGGACAACTAAAAAAGAAAAGGTGGACAAGCAATTATAGACAGAGAAAGAGAGTATATTATAAAGTTCATATCATCAAACATAGTAATTAAGACAAATGGTTTGTAAGTTGTGGCTATCTAGCACTATTTGTTACATACAAGAACCAATTTATTTCCTGTGCTAATTATTGTTAAGAGACAACAAACCAAAATATCATTGTAGACACCCTCTAGCATAAACACATATTAGACAAAACATAAATGGTCGTAACATTGTTTTGGTTTTTCCACAACTGTAGTAATTACATAGATTCTTGAATTTGTTCTAATGTTGTCACTTTTTTTTTATCATACACCAGTTTAAGACACAAACAAATCCAAACACAAAGAATACACGTCCTATAATATGCAACTTTATTCCAGTCAATCTAACAAAGAACACGTGCTATAATAAGCAACTTTACCAAAATCCAGTATCTAGCCTTAGAATCCAATTTGTCTCTAATGGAAGCCAAATGAAGAAGCAATTTGCTTGTTCTTTGGCATTTTTACTGATTGCCACATGCACTATGACATAGTCACCTTATCTTATGAATCAACAGATTCAATATACAACAAAGTACCATTTACAATTGCAAAAAGTGAAGACTACAAGGTACCTCAATGCCTAAAACTGAATATAAGACGTCGTTTTTGTCAAAGAATGATTACGAAAAAAAGACATTAGTTTTAGAAGAATGAAAAGAAAGTAACTTTGGTTGCTGAACAGGAATAGAAGATACCTTAAGTGCCTAAATCAGAATACAAGATGTTGTCTTTTCCAAAAAACGAATATTCCAATAAGTAATCAATTCCAGAAGATAGTAACAAGAAGGTCATATGTTCCTAAGGCAGAATACAAGGAGTCATTTTTGCCAAAATTTTACAATTTTAAGAAGCCACCCATTATAGAAGATAACTATTACAAGGTGTCATAGGTTCCAAAGGTTATCTGAGAGCCAAAAGAAGAATACAAGGTGTATTTTTTGCCAAATAATGAATACTACAAGAAGCAGTTAGTTTTAGATCACAACTAAGAAAGCGCCATATGTTCCAGAGCTATACTCAATGGCTAAACCAGAATTTAAAGAGTCATTTTTGCAAAAAAATGATTACTTTAAGAAGCTATCAATTCCTGAAGACAATACAAGAAGGCACCATATGATCCTGAGATACCCCAATGGATTAATTAGAATATAAGGAGTCATTTTTTTTTTCAAAATTTGACTATTTTAAGCAGTCATCAGTGTCAGAAGATAACTATGAAAATGTGTTATATATAACAAAGGTTCCCCCAGTGCCTAAAGAAAAATACAAGGTGTCTTCTTTGCCAAAGGATGATTACTACAAGAAGCCACTAGTTTCAGATTATAACTACAAGAAGGTGTCATATGTTCCAAGTTCCCTCAACGCCTAAAGAAGAATCTAAGGTGCCTTCCTTGTCAAAGAATGACTAATTCATGAAGCCATCAATTCCAGAATATAACTACAAAAAGGTGTCATATGTTCCAAATATGCCTTCAGTGCCTAAGGAAGAATACACGGTGACTTTTTTGCCTAAGAACGACTATTCCTAGAAGTCATCAGTTTTAGAAGACAACTACAAGAAGGTGTCTTATGTTCCTATGTTGACCTCAGTACCTAAATAAGAATATAAAGCACCTTTTTGTCAAAGAATGACTACTATAAGAAGTCATCTGTTGTAGAAGATAAGTACAAAAAGATGCCCTCAATACCTAAACCAAAATACTACGTGCCATCTTTGCCAAAAAATGACTACTACAAGAAGTCATCACCTTCACCATCACCACCACCTCCATATTATTAACTTTCCATCTTTCATGTTCAACATGCATGTTCATTTATGTCCTCCATCTCAACATATTTAAGAAAAATAGCGTTCTCATATTTTGACTTAGAAGGCATGATATCTTAATTTAAAATTCTTAAATTATTTGATGTATTTTTTTCTTTTCGTACTTCGAATTGTAATTGTATTTTCATGATGATTAGTTCCCTTGGTCTTGATTTTGATTCTTAATTTTTTCTTAATTGATAAAATATTGTCTTTAGTTTCTATTAAGGGTCATTATATAAATCTTTGTTATATATATGTTGTTGAGTATTCAATTGGGTAGTATATGACCAACCTTCGTCATCATTTCATGTTAGGCCAGTCAAAATATTTTCATATTTACCATTGCATTTTTCTTCACCTTGTTGTATAGGTGATGAGTGGCACGTCATTCTTCAAGTCTTATTCTTAACCTTTTTTTCTTCTGTATTTATCAAACAATGTAAAAGTTATATGTTTTTCTCTATTTTCTTTGACTTCCTTTAAAAGAAAAAAGCTTTATAAGATTTGAGCCCATTTTGGCAAGTAATTAATAACGGTCAAATCAACGAATTCGATTCCAAAACTAATTAGGAATACAAGTTATTTACTTTTCAAATTCACTAAGACATATGGTAGGCTGTCTCCTTTATATATCATATTGTCTACAAATCTGGTTTTTAAAAAATTAGTAATGCAATTAATTAATTTTCCAAATGAAAAAAATGCATTTTATTAATTTTTTGAATATAATGAACTAGGAATACAATTTATTAATATAACAAATTTAATAGACTAGAAATATAATTTACTAAATTCCAATTATAATGAACTAGGAAAACAATCTATCAATTTTCCAAATGTAATAGAAAATATGGCAGGCATCATTATCTATATATTTTATGTTGTCAATAAATCTGAATTCAATAAAAAATAGGAATAAAACTTACTAAATTCCCAAATGAATATGTGGTAGGTCATTACAATATTTAGTTCATTTTTCCAGTCAAACTTGTTATACATTATATTTTGCTACTTATGTTCCTTTTAAGAGATCAAGGAAATTCCAACATTATTTTTGTTTAATTCGATTTGTATTAGTGATATCAAACAACTAGAAACTTTCATTGTCCTTCTTTTATTGTTGATACTTTTAACAAGAGTAATTGTAATTCAATAGATATATATAGTTTCTTAAGAACCGGTGTAGCAGTAAATCTGCTAAACAAATCATCGCAAAATTGGGGAAATTCTCCAACAAGTGATTGGGTTAATCAAGTTGCTTACGTGGAGGAGACTGCGGAGGATGTTACATTGAGGTATCATAATCATGTTGATTCTCTAATAGACAGTGTAGATAGTCTAATAAAACTGAAGTGATTTGTGTCATATGTCATGACAAATTTGAGTATGAAGAAACCATTGTGACACTCGATTGTGGCTATAAATATCATGTGAGATGCATCAAACAATGGCGCGTGATAAATAAATATTGCCCCATATGCAGATCTTCATTTTAGCCCTTCACATCAACAAAAACTATACAAATTCATAGAATCTAGAGATTTTTTTTTATTTTGATATTGTGCTAGTCTAAAGTTGGTTTTCCCTATGCTTACAAGAACAATAGTTTTGTGTATGTATGATAAGTACTTACCCTCCTAGATGTTTTAATGATCTCTTCACAAGTATAGGGACCTGGTCCTCTACAGAGTATGAATACTTGTCCAATTGTCAAAAGGCAATACGACTGTAAAAACTGTCCAGGTCAGAAAGTTGGTGAAGCAACAAAGCACTTTACCTATCAGAAGTGACAAGGTTGTTTGTTTGATGGGTAATAACTCTTCATGTTATACATCAAACAAACAAAAATAATATTGACTCATTCATTCAAAGAAACATATTGTCAACCTTCAAAACGGGAATGGACATGATAGAAGTTCTTCATTGCTTTTAGTACTTGTTGTATTTGTTTGCTTGTAATGTTTTTATATAGTAGGATTTGTTTCACTTGTGAAAGAAATGTTTCAAACTTGTGTGAATCACAGTATGAATTTAGTTAAGCGTACCAAAGGTTCTTACTCTCAAATCTATATTAATCATGTTAAGATTAGTATAGTGGGTAGTGTTGTGTCTTTCCTGGCTCAGCTAAGTGATAGGAGATATTACTTTGTGTGGAGATTAGCAGGCTATCTCAGGTTGGAACTGGCTTTTACTCTTGCTTGTTGAATATTAGTGGAATAAGTTCAGAAAGTACATTTGAGAACATGTGGTGGTTTTTCTCCCTTGAGGAAGGAGGTTTTCACGTAAAGTTGTGTGTCAATCTTTACTTTCAACACTTATTTTACAGTCTGATATTATAACTATGTCGAGGACCTAGTTCCATCAATATAAGTTGATGCATACATTCCATCAAGTGGTATCAAAGCTTCACTTTTAAGATTGCTTTACAGCATGAAAAGCAAGATGCTATACGAATGGATGCTCCACCGAATATGGAGGAATGAAAATCATCTACCAGGTAACCTCGCTTCAACGAATTATACTATGGATGGTGGAAAAATCTAATGCATGATTATATAAATGCAGAGGACACCGAGCTGCGGGATTTCATCCTTGATGGACCTTACTTTCGCCTGAAAGAATTGAAGGATGGAGAGCTCATCACCACCTTGGTAAAAATCATAATGGGATATAGTGCAGCTGACACAAAAAAAGATCAAAAAGAACTACAACGCGATAAAGATTCTAGTATGTGGCATTGGTGGTGATAAGTACAACAAAATTTCTGCATCTGAGACTGCAGAGGAGATTCGGGATTGTATTCAAACTGCTCATGAAGGAACTAAACTGGTGAAGTGTTCGAAGGTTGACATGCTCACCACTCAATATGAGAACTTTATGATAAAGGAGGGTGAAACCATCTTTTACATGAACTATTGTTTCACTACTATCACTAATGAGCTCAGAGATCAGGGAGAACCCATTCCAGTTGGCAAGCAAGTTCGCAAGATTCTTAAGGTGCTTCAAAAAACATGGGAAAGAAAGGTGGATGCAATCACAAAAGCTAAGGATTTGATGACGCTTCTTGTGGATAAGATGATAGAAATCTACAAATACATGAGCTAAACAGGAGTAGGGAACTTTAGCGAATGAAGAAAAGAAGGAGAACTCCATTACACTAAAATTGTCTCAAATCAAAATAACTAAGGAGGAGGGGGGGATGGAATATGTCACAAAGAGTTTTCAAAAGATCATAAAAAGCATGGGGGTATTTCACAAGAAAGCATCAAGCAGAAGATTTGCTACAACAAATGATATGTCCATGAGTGTAGTAAGCCTGGTCACTTTATGAGAGATTTTCCTAATCAAAATAAAGAATCTCATGAAACCAAATTTCTCTAGAAGGACCTGGTCCTAGAAAATGTTTGGAGGAAGGCTTATGCTGATATGTTGATGAAAAAAGCCTTTTCTGCTTAGGGTGACGATTCAAGTGAGTCAGAAGGAGATGCATAAAACCATGAGGTTGTCTCAATTATGGATATTGAAGATGATGAGAGTGTCTTCAACTCAATGTTCTCCTTGATGGAGAAATCCGATGACGAAGAAGACCCCAACGAGGTGATCCTCTTTGAACTAAAAGATGATCTACATAATCTTCAAGCAAAAAAATTTAGGAGACTTGTTGCTCTGTTAATTGATTCTATGGATGGACGAACTACTGAAAACATAATGTTGAATGAAAAATTAAGTTTGTGTGAAGATGAAAATAAGTTCTTTTCGCTCAGGTCTCTAAAATGAGTCTAGCTACATGACTGTTGAAAAGGGGCCTAGCACCTTGGAGAGTGAAAAAATAAAAATTCATATTTTTGAGGAAGAATTAAGGAAAAACTTAAAGTATCTTAATCTAAGTTAGTTGCTTCTCTTGAAACTAATTGTCAACTGAGAAAGTATCTGAGTAGGGTAAGGGAAGAGTTGAGTCACTCCTTAAAATTGACTGAGTCTTCGGAGATCCTCTCAAACCTGTCTCCATAGAGTTTCAATGGTAAGAAAGATCTGGGATGCAGACCTACAGGACCACGTTATAACCCTCATAGTAAATATGTGTTTGTAGATGATAAACTCTTATGCACTAATTGTGGGCATAATGTTCATCTAAAAGAGAATTGTGAGAAACTGGAAAGAGCTAAAGAAAGACATATGAAGTTTGTTAGATTTGAAAATGATTACGAAAAGAGAGAATGGAGACCTGGTCCTCGTGCTAATCTTTCAAATCTGACAAAAATGTGAAAAAGGAGAGTGAGGGACCTGGTCCTTACTATCGTTTAACTAAGAACACTTGTCCTCCTTGGACAGAAAGGTTTCTTGTTAACACTTTTGACAGCTATTGAGAATTCCGTTTAAAGTAGGTTCCTACGACTAATAAGTGATTATTTTTGCAGAGGAGAGGAAGAGGTCAGTGTTGGTACATGGATAGTGGATGCTCTAGGAACATGACAGGAGATGCTTCAAATTTCCTCTCTTTGCAAGCGAACCAAGGTGATGGTGTGTCATTTGGCAGTGGAAATAAAGGTTTGATTCTCGGAATTTGAAGGATAAGGAGATTTGCTAACAACTCAATCAACTATGTGCACTATGAGAATGGTCTCAAATACACTCTTTTTAGCATATCTCAACTCTGTGATAGAGGGAATGAGGTCAAGTTCATGACCAAAAAATGTTTGGTTACAAACAATTCAACAACGAGGGTCTTTATGTCTGCTACAAGGGTAAAAATACATGTATCTTATTGATCTTTATTCAATTGAAGAAGATGATATCTCATGACTGATTGTTAAGACCGATGATGCTTATTTGTGGCACCGACGTATGGGTCTTGTAAGTTCCTCCTTGATAAAGAAACTTTTTGTAGGGACCTGATCCGCAGATTTCCTAAACTAAAGTTCACAAATCATAGAATCTGCAATGTTTGTGCAAAGAGCAAACAGACTAAATCATCATTCAAAGCCAAAAATGGAGTCAGCACATCCAAACCCGTAGAACTCCCTAATATGGACTTGTATGGACCTGTAAGATTCTAGAACATAGGAGGTAAGAAATACATTGTTGTTGTTGTTGATGATTTTTCTAGGTTTATCTTGAGCATGTTCCTGAAAACAAAGGATGAAATGGCAGGACAACTGATCATATTTGCCAAAGCAATTAAATTAAAACTAAATTGCAAATTGTGAGCATCAGATTTAATCATGGTACATAGTTTGTAAACTCTAATATTGAGGCATTTTGTGCTAAAAATGGCATCAACCACACCTTCTCAGCACCAAGAATCCCTCAGCAAAATGTTGTTGAAAGAATGAATAGAACACTAGTGGACATCGCTAGAATCATGTTGATTGACTTAGGGCTTGCTATGACTTTCTGGGCAGAAAGGATTCAGTACATCCTGTTATGAGACAAATAGGTGCTCATCAGGTCCCTAATAGAAGACTCTTTATGAGCTACTAAATGACAGAAAGCCCTCAATTGATCATCTTTGGCCATTTAAATGCAAATGCTTCATGTTAAACAATGGGAAAGATGATTTAGTCTTTTTGATGCCAGGAGTGATGAAGGTATTTTTGTTGGATACTCATCCACAAGCAAGGCATAAAAAGTGTTCAACAAGAGAACCCTTTGTGTTGAAGAAAACATGCAAGTCAAGTTTGACGAGTCAGAAATAAGCAGTGAAAAAGAAGAAGATCATGAGTTTGAGGAGCTGATAAAAGTCAAACAGGAGGACCTGGTCCTTCAGATCCATCACAAGACTTTATGTCTCAAAACCCTGAAGAAGATGAAGGTTATTCTGATACATACATAGAAGAGTTTATAATCAGGAAGTCCAAATTGAAACATCAATCCTCACATTCTTTGGACAATTAGATTTCTTCACTTGATCCAAGAATTTAGATGATATCTAAATCAAGAAACCTAGTTGCGCAATCATCATTTATATCGTCCATTGAACAAAATATATCAACGAAGACTTGAAGGATGCAAATTGGGTCATGTCAATGCAAGAGGAGATTCACCAGTTCGAGAGAAGCAAAGTGTTGCACCTGGTCCACAGACTAATTGACAGGACCATAATAGTGGCAAGATGGGTGTTAAAAATAAACTTGATTAACATGGGGCTATTACGAGAAACAAATTAAGACTTTGTGGTGCAAGGGTTTAACCAAGAGGAAGGAATTGATTATGACGAGACCTTTATTACAGTGGATGGAATGGAACCTATCAAAATCTTAATTGCATTTGCTGCTCACAAGGAATTCAAACTATTTCAAATGGACGTCAAGAGTTCCTTCCTAATTGGAAATCTAAATAAGGAAGTATATGTAAAGCAGACCCCAGGCTTTTAAGATGCAAAACTACCAAATCATGTGCTCGAACTGGATAAAGCTTTGTATAGTTTAAAACAAGCTCCCATATCTTGATATGAACACCTATCAAAGTTCCTCCTCGCTAATGATTTCAAGAGAGGTAAAACTGATAACACTTTGTTCTTAAAATTCAGAGGTAAGGAACCGTAGATTATGCAGGTGTATGTATATGATTATTTTTGGAACCACTCTAGACTAACTGTCAAAAGGGTTTCTGAATTAATGAGGACTTTGAAATGAGAATGATGGGTGAGCTCACTTCTTTCTAGGATTGAAAATTAAACAGACAATAGAAAGTACGTCAATATGCCAAGAGAAGTATATTAATGAGCTACTCACAAAAATTAATTTGGTAAAGGCAAAGGTGGTGGACACTCTTATCAGTACAAGTATCAAGCTTGATAAACATGAAAAAGCGTGGAAGTCAATCACACCATGTACAGAGTTATTATTGGATCACTCATATACCTCTCTGCTAGTAGGCCTGACATAGTTCTCAGCGTGGGATTGTGTGTGAGGTTTCCAACAACACCAAAGGAGACACACTTGAAGACAGCCAAATAAATTATGAGATATCTAAAGGGAACAAGGGACCTAGTTCTCTTCTAACCAATACGTGATTCTTTTGATATTATTTGTTATGTTTATGCCGACTATGAAGGTTTTCTGGTGATTTGTAAAATCACATCAGGCGCGACACACTTCTTGGGATCAACATTAATCTCCTAGGAACTAAAAAGCAGAATTTAGTAGCCTTGTCCACTGTAAAGGCAGAGTATGTGGTTGCAGCATTATGTTGTGCTCAACTTCTGTGGATTAAGAAAAAACTAGGGAACTATGGTATAATCATTGGCGTTATTCCTCTCTCATGTGTGACAACACTAGTGTAATCAACATGGCTAAAAACCCTGTCCATTATAAGAGGACAAAGCATATAAATGTGAGGCACCATTTTCTGAGGGACAATGTTGAGAAGCTATACATTGTGATAAAGTTTTCCAAGATTGTGGATCAACTAGTAGATATCTTTATAAAGTCTTTGAGTAAAGAATCTTTTCTTGAAAATAGGATAAACTGGGGAGGCTTAACAATACTTGATCTCTTGAAAAACTTGATCAAACTCCCTCTCAATGACTATGTTAAGGAGGGAAGGTATCTATAGTGGTTTTAATGTTGGTCATAAGAGAATTCACTTTTGATAACTTAATGGAGCTATACATTCACAGTGTGTCAAGAAGAAGGGTTGATCAAAGAACACTGAGCATGATTGAAAATTGAAAATAGGAACTTGTCCTCGTGAGGTTAGTATTACTTATGCTACACTATCTCAGTTGTCAACATCATGGCCATGTGTCTATATCCCATTCCTCTCATAAATTGCAAGCGTCTTTAGGATTTTAAATTCAATACTTGCTACTGTTGGGACCCGATACCCTTCTAACTCTTCTATATGAAATCCCTAACCCAATGAATCAAAACTAATTCTTTTCAATCAATTTCTCTTGAGAATTGATTTCCCCCTCTAAAACTTCGTTCTTTAGTTCTCCCAAAATGACTAACTCTTAATCCTCTTCGAACCCTCCATTCACCCAAGAATTTGAAAATCCTAGTTCGTTCAACTTCTGCACTCTTGTCCCTGAGGAATCTCCATCAACTCTTATATGTGGGGTTGGTGAAATGGATAAATCCATTCCTCCTCAAACTAAAATCTTAGCCTCCTATGTTCTACCCTACGACAAAATCTTGATGTGTTTCCCCACTCTAGTGTTGTCTGCTAACAAATATCAGGCTTTAGAGGCTGAATCTGTGGCAAAACTTGGTGTGAACCCTATCTCTGAGGAAACAGAAGTTATTTCCATGGATGTACAATCCTTTGTGTCAAAAAAAGTTATTTGAAAGAGATTTGGCTGAGGGAAAGAGTCAGAAATCCTGTATCGTAGTAGTAGGTTCCTAGCTTGTGGCTATCCATAGTCTAGCCTCACTACGAAGAGATGATCAACCCAAACTATGGGAACAACAACTCAGGTCACCAGATTAGGTCCCACACAGATGTCAACATGTTTTTGACGAAATTCCAACTTCTTATGGTGTTGGACCTAATAAGGAGGAAGATTAAGAGCCTCAATTGAGATGGAAAAACAGAGGTGTCCGAGTGGAAATCCTTCTCAGGTTGGAGTTCAAGAGTTGGACAATGTCCAAATTATGATTTAGAGTGTATCTACTGCCATACGTGCTGATAGTGATAATGAAAGAAAAAGGAGGGGAAGTAGAAAACTTGTTAAAGCACATTTAAAAAGCGAGAACAAGAAGTATGGGACTAGAAGTGTGACTCAGAATGTTCTAGGAAGTGCTATGGTGGCTAGTAATTCCCAAACTGAAAGAATCAGAAGGAGACAAGAGGGAACACTGGGTGTAGAACTTACATCTATTATATATTGTCACTATTGATGATAGTGAAACCCAATGTGAGGATATTGTTAGGGTTATGGTGAAACAAAAGAGGAAAGGGGAGGAGGAAAGGGTGAAATTAAAGGGAAAGCAAAAGAAGAGGGCAAGGAAATCACATGCAAAGAAGGAAAAATTGACAAAACAGAAACACTCTAACAAAGAGGAAAGAGTTCCAACACAGTGAATAATAAACAACCCATTGTTCAAAAGAAAAAGGAAGAAAAGGTTCTAAAAAGGGAGGAAAGAATAGCAATGATATATCTTCAAAAGGCCTTAAATAGGAAAGTCTTTGCACTTCCATTACAAAGTTTGGTATGATGTCTCCCTTCAAGAATGGAGTAATCTTTTTTAGCCATCCACTCTAATTCTGTACGTGAATTCTTCTACAAAATGGAACTCCTAGAAGATGGAGGAATATCTACCATTGTCACATATGTTAAAATTGACTTAGATGAGATATTCTGGGGATCATTTTGGGGTGCCAATGAAGGGGGTTAGATACATTAAAGGTTGTAAACCATCGAAGGCATTCACCATGATTGCCACAAAACTAGAAGAGGTTACACTTGCAGTGTTTCCCAAGTAGATTCTCAAATGGGAATATGAATTGGTGTTTGAGTTCATAAACAAGGTGCATGTACCCAGGTCTAAAAAGTGAACATTTGCATATGTTGCCGACCTACTTTTCATGGAGTAGCTGGTTGAACTTGAACAAATCAACATCCTGCTATCATGATGGAGAACATGGATAGAGTCATGACATGGAAAAATGCCAAGCATGGCATTCCATATGGGTATCTTTTGAATTTTTCTTTATGCACTTTGAAGTTAAAGTCCGAAAGGGGGAACCAGGTACCACTAAGCAGATGTCCAATCTATTTGAATCTGAGGGGATGGAGGGACCAGCCAAGTGTAGGTCTCAAGTAGCAGTAGTTCTTGAGCAATAGGCTACTCTCAAACGCGAAGTGCATGATCTTACCAGTATTCAAAATAACAAGGAGGTTGAAATTACTAGACGTGATTCTGAACTTCAGAAGGCAATTTTTGGAAACTAGGTACCATTCATGCAAATGATGAAGTGTTGCAAAAGTTAAGGGATGAAAATGCACTACTTCTAAAATCCAATGCCTCACTCAATAAGATATTTAAGGTCCTCAACAGAGAGATTATCAAGGCTCATGAAGATGCAAATCAGCGGATGATTGTGTTCATGCACACTCTCTCTCTCCCCTTCCCCCTTCATCTAAAATGTGCCTCAGATTTCCTGAAGTCCTTTGTTTTATTAATGTAACATCTTGTGGTTCATAATAATCTAAGAAACTAAAATTTATTATTTTTTGAAGGAATAGGAAAAATCTGGAAAATTTCCTAAGTCAAAAAGTGATTTTCGATCATTATCAAATGGACGTCATTTCTAGGTCAGGATGAGTTAGAGTCATTTATTTATATGGTAGGAAAAAGCAGTGAAAGATCTTTCCAAAGGCCTTGGGTTTGCACGATTCAGATATTTTATGAGCGAGATATGCCTTTCGAAAGTTAGACTGTTGAAGTGAGAAAATCCCAATTCCAAATTGGAAAACTTATCTTTTAACTCATCTATTTCCTAATTCATTTAAATGGTTTATCAGGGGTAAAACTAAGCCTTATGTAATTTATATAAAACTTATTCACACTTAGGGCTTGACAAAAAATAGAAGACAAGAAGGAGAAGGGAGAAAGACCAAAAATTCATCAAGAACGCCAAGATCGTCAAGTGGAATTCGTCGGGGGTGATTCCTATCAAGTTATGTGATATCTTTCTGTGTTGGGTTAGTTCACCAACACACCGACTTTTTTAATTTAGCGAATTGTGGGTTGTTTGGATGATGAACATTGAAGTTCTTAAAGAACAATAGTTGAATTCTTGTTGGTTGAGTTGTAGTATGCCTTTTTAGTTGATTTTATTCGTATTTTCTGCTTGTTTTATAAGTGTAATCTATTGGATATTGAGGTTATTAGTGAGTCTAAGTGATTAGGGAAAGATCCATGGATGTTTGAAGGTTTAGAGTTGAAAACGGAGAAAAAAAGATGAAAATTCCATCAAATAGGCCCTGAGAAGCCGCGCTAACAAAAGCCCCTAAACAAAATCTTTGTTCTTCAGGATCTGGCACGACACACAAGACAGAGCCCCTCAGGATAGATTCATTCAGGCTCTGGCGCTCATCACCTCTTAGAGCGCCACGGGCGCCTGGAGACCCCATTCTTGCCCGATCTTTTCATACTAGTTCCTAATTGATGTACATACAATTCTTAGTTTATTCGAACACTCTAAGGTACATCTACCATCATGAAATCATCAACAAACATGAAATCATAAACCTTGAATACATAGTCCAATTCAAGAAAAGTTAAGATCAAAGTCTAAGAAGGTAAGAGTTAAGTCAAAAGGATTGAGAAGTAATTCAAAGTAAAGTTTCTTAATGTTTCCAAGAGTCTTACTTAAACGTTTTAATTTAATTTTAAGGCCCAAATTTCAAGTTAAAGAAAGAGTAAAAGTTGATGTCTTTCTTTCGAAGAAGTATAAGGGAACTAAGTATTCCTTATAAAGTTGATTAAGACCAAGAGTTTCTAGTCAAGCAAAGAGTAAATAACTGAGCTCATTTACCAAAATCTATAAAGGAACTAACTATTCCTTAGAAAAATTTTAAATGTTTTTTTTACATTTAAGTTACGAGGGAACTAGGATTTCTCCAAAAGAGTTTCGAATATGAAAAGGGAACATTGATTCAATGATAGATTTTCAAAGCTATAATGTTAAGCAAATTATCTCAACCTAAATAAAGGAAGTTATTTTAAAAGAATGATCAAAATTATATTTAGAGAGTAGTACGTAGCATCGATGTGGGACAGTAGTTCATATTAACTAAAGTCCCCATGTAAACCATGTAGACATCATGAGTATTAATGAGTCATTTTTTTAAATGATCACGTAAATTAAGCTAGTGGATCTACTAAGTTAAGGAGTTCTCTACAATGGCAAACTATAGGACAATTCTGTCAACATGGGAAAGATGTTACACTATCACTTAGGCTCATAGTGGTGGTTGTTGGTTACAAAATCTCCTACAGAATTATATTGCATTCATACATAAGTA
The DNA here is from genome assembly GCA_027705065.1 of Solanum peruvianum. Classification (NCBI taxonomy): domain Eukaryota; kingdom Viridiplantae; phylum Streptophyta; class Magnoliopsida; order Solanales; family Solanaceae; genus Solanum; species Solanum peruvianum. The sequence goes on from JAKWJD010000579.1 coordinate 39,636, forward strand.
AAGTTGAGTTTGCTATTGCATTATCTTTAATGAACTAAGTTGCTTTACAATTTTACAAGCTTTATATATATTGCATGTGTTTTAAATTGCTTTATAACATACATTGAGGTTGAGTATTTCTTAAGTTGAGTAGATCTAAGGTAAGTTCATCTTATTCTCGTTAAACTTAAGTTGTTATTTAACATTCCAACTTGCATACTCGTACATTCAATGTACTGATGCTAGTTGGACTACATCGTCATATGATGCAGATGTAGGTAACCAAGATCATCATACAATGCCTCGTTGATCTAGTTTGACACTCTGAGTCAGTGGTGAGCCTACTTGCATTCATGAGGATCCTTTTATATGCTTTCCATTCTTTCAATTACGGAATGTTGTTGGGTCTGTCCCAATATTTAGCAAAGTATTTTTAGAAGTTTCATAGACCAACAGTCAGTCATTTAGTTTAATTGAGTCTCTTTATTTACAGATATTCTATTTTGAGACTTAAGTGCCATTTTGGCCAAAACTATTAATTTAAGTTAATTATGGGAATGTTCTTGCTTTATGATTGAGTAAGTCTTCTGTTGAGTTAAGTAATCAAGGACAAGGGTAATCTCAAGGCCAACAATGGTCATTGGGTGTCGACCACATCCAGGGTGTAGGCTCGAGGTGTGACAAACTTTGTACCAGAGCACGGAGTTAAAGAGTCCTAAGGAGTCTCTGAAACCGTGTCTATAGGGTCCTAGTCATCGGTGTGAAGCAAGCCCCATCTATGATTAGGAGTCTACAACATTTAGGAATTTCTCACTCCTTCATCATCCTTTTATGTGTGTTAGAGTTTTTCTCCAAAAATCTTCCCTCTAATTCATGATTGCGCGTGTTTCATATCATCATCTACAACGAAGAGTAGTCAGAGGTTGTCCATCCATAAGAAATGTAGAGGAGTAAGAAATGTAGAGGAGTAGGAGGTACCTAATGCACTCGATTTTTATCAATCACATGATACCATGGTAACCTAGTAGATTCAGACATGGTAGATTTTTATGTCATTTTAGGTATGGAATGACTCCATGTTTTTTACGTCAATAGATTATAGAACTCGAGTTTTCAAGTTTATAATTCCTAATAAACCAGTCATAGAGTGGAGTATCATACAGTGAGGAAGTTAGTTTTAAAGGGTTTATCCATCACTTAGTCTGAGTTAATGACCCAAGTGCTGAGGTACCTTCACGTTAGTTAGTTTTTATAGTAACAGACCAAAAGGTTTCCCGATGATCTACCCCGAGTCCCTCTGAGAGAGAAATAGACTTCGGCATAGATATCATTCCAAATAGTCATTTTATATCTATTCCACTATATGGAGTGGAACTATAAGAGTTAGAAAAGTTGAAAGAATAGCTCAAAGATCTGTCTGATAAAGGTTTTAATCGACCAAGTGTCTCACCTTGGGGTGCGCAGATCTTATTTGTGAGAAAGAAGGATGGTTCCCTTATGATGTGTATAGCCTACTGCCAATTTAATAAGGCTACCATCAGAATAAGTATCCTCTTCCAAGGACATATGATCTTTTCGACCAGCTTCAGGGTGCCACCTATTTCTAAAAAAATTAATCTCAAATTTTGCTACCATTAGTTAAGAGTTAGACAATGTGACATTCCAAAGACAGACTTTAGAACCAGATATGGGCATTATGAGTTTCTTGTTATGTCTTTTGGGTTTACCAATTCACTAACAATGTTCATGGCCTTACTTAGACATGTTTGTTAGCGTCTTCATTGATGACATACTAATCTATTCAAGGAATGAATAAGATCAAACAAGTCACCTCAGAATACGATTTAAGATTTTGAAAGAAAAGGAGTTGTATGTAAAATTCTCTAAGTGTGAGTTTTGACTTAAGGCTGTCGCATTCTTGGTCCACACAGTTACTGGTGATCGAATTAGAGTCCATACCCAAAATATTAAAGTAGTTTAGAGTTGGCCTAGACCCATGTATCCAACCGATATTAGGAATTTTTTGGGTTTGGTAGGCTACTATCGAAGGTTCATTAATAGTGGGTTTCATCTATCTTGTCTCTCTTGACCAAGTTGAGTCAGAATACACTAAAGTTTCAATGGTGTGAAGCTTCTGAGAAAAGCATTCAGGAATTGAAAAAGATGTTGATTACTGCTCTGGTTTTAACCATACTGGAGGGTACGCAAGGGTTTTTAGTGTACTATGATGCATCAAGAGTGGGTTTGGGTTGTGTGTTAATGCGGAAAGGCAAGGTTATAACTTATGGCCCCAGACAGTTCAAAATTCATGAGAAGAATTACACAACCCATGACTTAGAGTTGGTTGATATGGTTTGCGCCTTGAAAATATAGCATCACTTTTTGTATGATGTTCATGTTGATATATTCTTTGACCACAAGAGCCTAAAATATTTATTCACCCAGAAAGAGCTCAATCTCTGACAAAGGAGGTGATTAGAATTACTCAAGGATTATGATATGAGTATTCTTTACCACAGAGGTAAGGCTAATGTGGTTCTTCATGCCCTAAGCAGGTTTCCCATGGGGAGTACCATCCATTTTGAGGGAGATTTGAGGGAGTTATCTAAAGATGTGTACAAATTTGTGCCTTGGAGTCAGACTTATGGGTTCCACTGAAGGAGGGATATTTGTGACTAATGAGGCTGAATCAGCAGTAGTGTCATATGTGAAAGAAAAGCAAGACCAAGACCCCATTTTTCTTGATTTGAAGAAAATTTTTAAAGAAAAGAGTATTGACTTTTGAACAAGGCGGAGATTGTGTGCTGATGTACCAAGATAGATTGTATGTACTTAGGGTGGACAAAATCCAATGAAGGATTATGTAGGAGGCTCATAGCTCCAAATATTCCATTCATCCGGGTTCCACCAAGATGTACTACGTTTAAGAGAGGTATATTGGTGGGAAGGTATGAAGAAGGACATTGTTGAGTTTGTTACCAAGTGCCCAAATAGCCAACAAGTGAAAGTAGAGCATCAAATCTTGAGGTTTGACTTAGAATATAGAATCTCAAATGGAAGTGGGAGATGATTAATATGGGCTTCATCATAGGCTTTCCAAGGTTCCGCAAGCAACATTATTCCATATGGGTAATTTTCGATAGAATAACACAATCAGCCCACTTTATGCCAGTAAATACTACCCATTTGGGATTATGCTAAGTTTTACATTCATGAAGTGGTAAGATTTAATAGATTTCTGATCTCTATTACTTTAGATAGAGGTGTAAAATTTAGTGCTCAGTTATGGAAGTCTTTCCATAATGGTTTGGGTTTGAATGGGAACTTAAGCACCACTTTTCATCCTCTTAAGGATGGACAAGAAGAATGTACTACCCATACTTTAGAATATGTGTTGAGGGCTTGTGTGATTGATTTCAAAGAGAATTGAGATGATTACATACCTCTCATTGAGTTCTCTTACAACAATAGCTACCATTCTAGCATCCAGATGGCTTTATACGAAGCTATTTATGCGAGAAGATGCAGATCTCCTATGGGGTGGTTCAAAGTTGGTAAAGACGTTGATAGGACCAGATCTATTTCACAAAGCCATGTAGAAGCTAAAAGTGATTCAATAGAGGTTGAAGACGGCATAGAGTCACCAGAAGTCCTACAGAGATGTTAGGAAAAGGCCGAGAGTTTGAGGTGGATGATTGGGTAGATCTTTAAGGTTTAACCCATGAAGGGTGTTATGAGGTTTTCTAAAAAGGGGAAACTTAGTACTCGGTATAGTGGACCTTATAGAATATTAAAAAGATTTTAGAAGAGTTGGAGCTACCACCAAAGTTAGCAGTGGTTCACCCGATATTCCATATTTCTATGTTAAAGAAGTGCATGGGTTATCCTTCATTGATTGTACCAAGTGATAATGTTGGGATTGAGGATATCTTATGCTATGAAGGTATTCTGATTCAAATTTGGGACCATCAAGTTCGCAAATTGAGAACAAAGGAAGTTGCATCAATCAAAGTCCTTTGGAGGAATCAGTTTGTTGAAGAAGCAACTTGGAAGCTGAAGAGGATATGAGGAAGAGGTATCCACATATCTTTGAATTTGAAGAGAATGCAGATCAGGGTACTAATTCTCTTCTTAGTACTTTATGAACTATGAGTAAGCCTGACTGTTATTTGCTTTGAATTGTTGAGTGTTAAACTCTATGTCGATTCATAACATAATGAAAAAAGTCTAATTTGAGGACGAATATTCTCAAGGGGGAGATATTGTAACATCTCGTGATTCGTAATAGCCAAGGATAAGATAAGAAAATAAAATTTATTATATATGGAAGGAATAGGGAAAATTCGAAAAATTTCCTAAGTTCAAAAAGTGATTTTTCGGTCATTTTCAAACTTCCGTAACTTCTAGCTCAGGATGAGAAGATGAGTTCATTATATATTTTTATGTCTTTCCAAGGACGCCAGGTTTTTAAAATTTTGATATTGTATGCGGGAGATATGCCTTTCGAAGTTGGGATGTTGAAGTGAGGAAAGCCCAATTCGAAATTTTAGTATGGGCAAACTTGTCTTTTCACCCATCTATTCCTAATTCGTTATAAGGGTTTATTTTGGGTAAAATTAAACGATAAGTCAGTTTTAGCAAACTTATTCATGCTTATATCTTGGGAGAAAAGAAAAGAGAAGAAGAAGGGAGAGAGACCAAGAATTCATCAAGAACGACAAGATAGTCAAGTAGAATTTATCGAGGGTGATTCCTATTAAGGTATGTGAGTGATATTTTTCTGTTTTATGTTTTTCCACCCACACACAAACTTGTTTAATTCAGAGAATTTTGAGTAGTTTGAATGATCAACATTGAAGTTCTTGAAGAACAATGGTTGATTTCTTGTTGGTTGATTTGTAGTATGCCTTTAGTTGCTATGATTCATAATTCCGGCTTGTTTTACGGGTCTAATCAATTGGGTATTAAGGTTATTAGTGATCCTAAGTGAATTGGGAAAGATACGTGGAAGCTTAGAATGTTTAGATTTGAAAACTAAAAAGAAAAACAAAATCCCGTCTAACAGGCCTTGGGGCGCGCGCCAAGCAGAGCCCCTCTGCATAGCATCTGTGCGTCAGGTTCTGGCACACCGTGCCAGCCAGAGCTCATCAGGATAGATTGTGTATGTTAGGACATGGCACTCCATGCCTCTTAGAGCGCCACAGATGCTTGGAGACCTCTTTCTTGCCCCTTTTTTTTCGTACTAGTTCCTAAGTGATGTACCTACAATTCCTAGTTGATTCCAACACTCTAAGGTAAATCTAAACATCATGAAATCATGAACCTTGAATCCAAGATACAATTCTAGGAAAGGTAATATCAAAGTCTAAGAAGCTGAGAGTTAAGTCAAAAGGATTAAGAAGTAACTCAAAAGTAAAGTTTGTAAAATTTTCCAAGTCTTACTCAAACATTTTAACTTCATTGTAAGGCTTAAGTTTCAAGTTAAAGAAAGAGTAAAAGTTCAAGTCTTTCATTCAAAAAAGTATAAGGGAACTAAGTATTCTCTAAAGAGTTGATTGAGACCAAAATTGTCAAGTCAAGCAAAAAGTAAAGAATTGAACTCATTCCCAAAAATCTATAAGGGAAAGTTCCCTAGAGAGATTTTAAATTTTTTTCACATTTAGGTTAAAAGAGAACTAAGATTTCTTCAAAAGAGTTTTGAACAAGAAAAGAGCTTTTCAAAGCCAAAGTGTTGAGCAAATTACCTCAACCTAAAGAAAAGGAAGTTACTTTTAAAGCTTGACGTATACTATATTTTGGGAGTAGTATTGAGCACCGATGTGGGGATAAGAGTTCATATTAACTCAAGTCTCCGTGTAAACCAGGTATCCATAATGGGTACCGGGTCATACTTTTTAGATGATCATGTTAGTTAAGCTAGTGGATCCACTAAATTAAAGAGTTCTATCTACGTCAAAGTATAAGGCAATTCTGGCAGAGTAGGCAAGATGATGTATCACCACTTAGGCTCATAGTGGTGGTTGTCGGTTAGAAATTCTCCCACAAAATTATATTACTTTCATATATAAGTAAAATAGAGTTTGCTAATGCATTTTCTTTAATGAACTAAGTTGCTTTGCTGTTTTACAAGCTTTATATAAATTGCATGTGTTATAAATTATTTATATACATACATTGAGTTGTATTTCTTGAGTTGAGCAGAGCCAAAGTAACTTCATCTTATTCTCGTCAATCTTAAGTTGTTGTTTAGAATTTCAAATCACATACTCAAATATTCAATGTACTGATGTCAATTGGCCTGCATCGTCTTATGATGCAGACCCACGTAACCAGGATTCGTATCCAGTGCCTCGTTGATCATGTTTGATCACTTTGAGTCAGTGGTGATCCTCCTTGAATTCTGGAGGATCCTTTTATCTGCTTTCCAGTCCTAAAATTATAGAATGTTATGGGGTCTTTTGCAATTCATCAACGTATTTTCAGAGGCTTCATAGATGAATAGTCAATCATTTAGTTTAGTTGAGTTTATTTATTTACAAATATTCTATTTGAGACTTAAGTGCTATTTTGGCCAAAACCATTAATTTAAGTTATTTATGGGAATGTTCTTGCTTTATCATTGAGTAATTCTCTTCTTAGTTAAGTAAGTCAGGCTAAGAGTTTGCTCAAGGACAACAATGGTCATTGGGTGCTGTCCATGCCTGGGTGTAAGCTCGGGGCGTTACAATTCAATCTTGTAATCAAAAATACTTTGTGGCTTTATGTTTTGACCAATGATAGTAGTCAGTATCTTTGATATGATACTCTTTCTGTTTTGTTTCGTGCTCATGTGTACTTTTTTATCATCTCTTTTTGCTTTCATATACATGTTTTGTGTAGCCCCGTACCCTAGATCCTTAATTGCTATGCATTTTAACTTTGATATGTTTGATGTTTCACCTTTTCAATGATGTCAAAAGGGGGAAGTTATTTCTGTTTGGATAAAGGATTAATAGGGAATTGATTAAGAACTTATTAAGGGGGAAATAACTAAGGAGGGATACTTCTATATTGCTATATTGAATGAATGTGTAATCACTCGTGAGAGGAGTTTTGCAGGCTATTTTTCATCATCAAGAAGAGGGAAATTGATAAGTTCTTATTCTCCTTGATGTTTTTATGATCTCCTCGCAAGTGCACGGACCTCGTCCTGTACAAAGTATGAATACTCATCCAGTTGTCAAAAGGTAGTACAACTATAAAAGTTGTCCACGTCAGAAAGTTGGCGAAGCAGCAGAATACTTCAACTATCAGATTCGACAAGGTTCTTTGTTTGATGGTTAATAACTCTTCATGGTATATATCAAACAAACAACAACAATATTGACTTATTCATTCAAAGAGAGATATTGTCAAGCTTCAAAACGACAAGGGATCTGATAGAAGTGCTTCCATTACTTTCTGTACTTGCTGCATTTTTTTGCTTGTAATTGTTCTTATATAGTAGGATTCATTTTACTTGTGAAAGAAACGTTTCAAACTTGTGTGAATCATTGTAAGAATCTAGTTAAGGGTAACATAGGTTCTTACTCTAAAATCTCTATTAATAATGTTAGGATTAGTATAGTGTGCAGTGTTGTATATGTCCTGGCTCAGCTAAGGTATAGGAGATATTACTTAGTTAGGAGATTATCCGGATAATCTCGGGTTATAAATCACTTTTACTCTTGCTTGTTGAAGATTAGTGAAATAAGTTCGAAAAGTCCTGTTGAGAATATGTCATGGTTTTTCTCCCTTGAGCAAGAATATTTTCACGTAAAGCTGCTTGTCAATCTTTACTTTCAAAATTATTTTACCGTCTATTATGATAACTGTGTTGAGGAACTGGTTCCATTAATATAAGTGGAAGCACACGTTCCATCGACGTATATTATATTTAAAGCTAATACCATCGAACTTAGTAATTAAGACAAATAATTTTTAAATTGCGGATATCTCGCACTGTATGTCTTTGTTGCAAACAAGAACAATTTATTTCCTGCCCTAATTATTGTTAAGAGACAACAAATTAAAATATGTAGACAATCTAGCATAACACATATTAGACAAAGCATAAATGGTAGTAATATTGTTTGTTTTTCCCACAACTCTATAATTCCATTCATTTTTGAATTTCTTCTAATGTCACTTAACTCACAGAACAATTTAAGACAAACGAATCCAAACACAAAGAATACACATGCTATAATATGCAACTTTATTCCAATGAATCAAATAAAAGAAAAAAAATAATAGGAAACATGATAAAGAAATTGATCGGTACATGATAGACTAGAGTTATATATACTACTAGTTTTTTGGTTAAGAAATTTGGCACAATTTTAATATTTATAATATTTGATATTAGCAAAAGATTAGTCTAGTACAATGATGTTTTAATGATGGCACGATAAATTCAACAATTAATTAAGAGAAGAGTAATTAAGGTGAACATTTATAAAACATAATAGCTAACTACAACAATAATATCATAATTTTCCCACGTAACCATATCTACCAAAATTGATTTTATAGTTTTGTACTAGTAATGGAGATGTTTTCTCCATTTTCAAATAAACTATGACAAATGTTGTCAACACCCTTCAATTTTGAAGCATAGAATAGTCTTACCCGATTTGGCCCAAATCGAAGAGTCAAACTAAAATCGAATAAAACAAAATATGTAAAATGACTCGCAAGATCATTTTATGTTTCAACATATTTCCCATGTTTGACCAACTTGCAGTTTTATTATTTTGTTAAAAATTTGAAAGAATAGATGATATGCATCAAGGTAAAACAATTCAATTTTCGATATTGAGTAATGTAATGACCCTCATGGTCATTTTAAATTTTCTTAATATATTTTTTATGTTTTGACCCTTCCCTAACTTCTTCATATGATTTTTATAAATGGGAAGGAGTGACATAATTCTTGAGGTCATCGAATTAATATTAGATGATATCTTCTGACTTTGAAGGTTTGAAGTTTGATCAAAGTCCAAAGTCTTAGTTAATGATCTCAACTTAGATACTTGTGTTAATTATTTAGGTCCTAAAAGGTGATTTTTGGCTTTGGGTGTGGTTGGTATTAATATCGAGGTGTTTGGGGTGATTCAAGTCCTTGGTTGTATTTTTAAGTTTTAATAAAGCTATTTTTTGTCAAAGTTTGATCAAGATGACCTCGTATAGATTATTTGATAAATCCTATTGATCTAAAATGTGTTTCATAATTTATTTGGATATTGATTTGTCTTCATGAGGTTCTTAATGAGTTTACAACACTCAGTTGCATTCTAGTAGAATTTAAAGTTAAGAGTTGACTATGATTAAATAGTTGACAGCACGATCTTGGATTTATGAGTTGAAAGTTCCAGTGTCATTGTATTAGTTTAATGTTGATGAAATTCAAATGGATTTTGAATATTTTGAATGCTTTAAGCATAAAATGTGATGATTCAAAGGTCCAATTTGACTTTTTGATATCAAATTGTATTCCAAGACTTTATAAAATTTCAAGCATGAACTAGAGGATGAATCTGTAAAATTTTGAACAATTTTGGCAAGTCCATATGAAAATTTTATTTTGAAACATAAAATTAATATCCTTTAATAAGAATGTTTGGCAGGCCAAATGAGCACAATATTGAATTTTTATTGAACAAGTAGATTTCTTTCATTATTGAAGGAAAATATATTATTTATAAACTTAAAGTTCTTGAATCTTCATTCAAGTTCTATCTATTATGTATATTTTTATATGTTTCTGTATTTTCTGTATATATTGAAAATAACTAGTAACATCCCTATTTATAAAGGTTAAAACCAAATTAAACTAGTTTGGGACCTACTCTAATGAACAAATTCTAATTAAACTTAAATAAGTAAATATCATAAATAACAAATCTTAATCAAATTAGAATTCCTACTCAAACTTTGAATTATTATTTCTAAAGTTGTATACTCTTGTCTTTTTCTTCTTTTTATTATTGTTGTATTTGAGTACTTCTCGGCAATCTTCAGTTGTTAAAATACTTCTATTTAATCTTTCAATTGTTGGAGTACTTCTCTTCAATCTTCAATTGTTAATGGGATCGTAGAAACAATAAAAAAATATTTTAATGGGATTTGATTCTTTTTCTATGTATTTAGTTCCTATTATACCCCTATTTCTATGTCCTATAACTACCTTTAGATTCCTAAAAGTAACCCCAAGTTTCTCATTCACTCAAACCCCCAAACTCCATCCACATCCATCACCTTCAAGTCTTTGTCAAGAAGAAGGATAGGGTTTTCAAGCACCAAGTCTCATATTCATCCATTTTTGGGGTATGTAGGGATTCATCCATGGGTTCCATTCACTCATTCAGCCCCAAAGTTCTCTTTGATTTCGTAATTCAATTTCAATCACATTAACTAGTTTTTTATTCAATTCTTCAAGGGTTCTAATTTTGTGGATTCCATTGCTTGAATTTGATCTTATTTTGATTGTTTTGACTCAATTACATGCACTTAATTTGAAATCACATGAACATATGCGTTAATCATGAGTTTTATCTATGAACCCTAAAAGACATGAATTTACGAAGAAATTATGAATATATATTTAATGTTTTCAGAAAGTTATGCATGATTTATGAAAAATAATATATTATGTATTAGGTTTCGTTAAGATGAGAATCAATTCAATTGTGAAAGGTTTTCCTTACCATAACGAACCAATAAAAGTTTCTCACCATAAGGAACCATTAAGATTTTCTCACACATGTTGGATTGAAGATTTAATGAACTACTTATGATATTTTAAGCTGGAACTAGTATTAGAATTTTACTTTTCCATGGAGGATGATATGTTTATGAAATTGACTACTTTGTTGGGATTTAACTTAGCACATAGAGAACTTTGAGGTGGAGACTCAAATAGGGTAGTCTCAAGTAGCAACTCTAGTTCAAAACTATATGTCTCCATAGGTTTTCCTTAAATGGCCTAGATTGTAATCCAGATATAGAATATGATATGATACAAAGTTCTAGCTTGCTAAGTAAACTTTCCCTTCTTCATGTGATATTTTTAATCGAACAGGTGGATGATGGATATATTTAAACATTTTTGAATAGTGTAAAGGTATTTCTGACCTTTTTTCATTAATTCATTTTCTTTTATTTTTAAAAAAATAAAATTATTGTCTTCACTTGCTTTTAAAATGTGTGTAACCACTCTCTTGATCTGATTCTGCAAGTAAGAAACACCACACAAGCATAATCATCAGTCAAAGTGGTTTAAAAAATTATGTTTAAACAATTTTAAGTATTCGATTGACAAAATCTTGAGTAGAAGGGTCTAGGTGAAAAATTGAGCCAAGTACAAGGGTCTCTGAGGTCATTCCTCCTTTAAATAATATCAAGGGAAAATGCACTAGTACCCCCTAGACTATGACTGAAATTTCAGAGGCACACCTAAACTAAACTAAGGTCTTATTTTCCCCTTGAACTTATCTTTTTTTGTAATTCTATACAACTTTTGTCTTACGTGACATACTCCGTCACTTCATGCAACTGAGGCGCGTGGAGATATTTGAATGCCACGTAAACAAAAAAGGTTCAAAAAATTACAAAAAAATAAGTTCAGGAGGTAATAGTATCCTAATTTAGTTTAGATGTTCCAATTGTAGTCTAGGAGGTACTTGTGCATTTTTTCCTAATATTAATAAACTGAAATTAGACTTTTTAGAAAATATTTTTAGCACTCTATATTTTAAAGACATTCTGTAAATTTGACTTAATATATTATGATTGCGTGAAACACTTTCACTAGTTAAAGAAATATAATTTGAAAAGTAGATATGAAATTGACACCTCATTCACCTAATATCAATACATCATAGGGAATCAGATCGCCCATGTTTCTTGTTAATGTCGAACAAAAAAAAAAAAGAGTTGCCACCTGTATAATGAATCTTTCAAAATAGAACATTTTAAAAAATTCTGACACTGATCCTATAACATAGTCCAAATGAGAGAGAGACGGATCACATTTTGGTGTAGCAAAAATGAATTCTGTCTTCTTCATTCTGGTTGAAACTCTACTCCTTCAATTAAGAGTTTTTGTCCCCTTTATAATTAAAAAACTTCCCCGTTCTATTTACATCCATTCATCAACTCTTCTTTGGGCATTAGGTAACCAACTCTCCAAACATTTTGTCGTACCTCAGTCTGTTGATTGGCAAATGCGACAAGTGAATTATCAACTACAAGATCATCATATACATTTGGATCGATTTGAACACAAGATACATAATGTATGTTGTTCTCTTCGACAACATTTGACTTGCAATCTTTTAATGGATATGAAGTTAGCCAAGACCCCAAAAATAAGCCACTTCTAAGAGCCTGCAAAAATTTATCACTTTTATTAATATATATGTAGATCATTTAAATGGCTAGGAATGCATGTATTATTAATGAAAAAATGATTGATGAAGTCCTAGATAATATCGTTCTAACAATTATTAATTATGTTCATTAATTAATATTGTCATCATGAACTTAATAACCATTCTAGTTTTGCAACCAAAGTCGAAAGATTATGTAGCTCGAACTCTTTAAAATTTCTGATGGTGATGGGTGTGTGTTAAATCCATCAAAAGTTGTAAATTTTTTCCAAATAAGACACGAGCGAGCATAACAATATTTTTAGAAAATCTTAGCAACATCATGAAAAATATCGAGAACAAAAAAAATATATTTATTGGTTGAGATATGTAAATTATGTTGAATAGTATGCATGTATCAATAAGGTTTTGGGTAGGATGCATCAAAATCATTGGCCACAATATGAAAAAGTTGCCACACACAAAGACTGAGATTCATCTCACTATTAGTAAAAATAAAAAAGATGATGCATCATTTTGAAGTACTTATTTGTGTGTTTTATATTTTCATGAAAGGGCATCTCTTTAGCAAATTTGATAGAAGGCTGTTTGTTGCATCTTTTATCTTTTGATAAAAGAGGTTCATTAAATGAGTAGACATCAAAATGATTCCAAAATCTGAAGGATCACTAAAATTGGATGTAGAGAATAAATTAAGTTGAATCTGAAGGGGAATGATAAAAAGTCATAACCAACTCAATTAAAATCTAAGATATTTCAAATAAGAATCTACAAGATCAAATACTTATCAATAATTGAATGAATAACTTTCGAATGAGCGCTCTACACTGAAAAATTTAAAGGCATTCTAGAAATTACTAGAAGGTATAGTTCTCGAATATTACTTCTAAAAGATTGTTTTTGTAACATTCCAAAATTTCTAAGCTAAGACTCTAATCATCCTATAACACTTTGCAACTCTACTCTTAAAATTTAAACCGTTTGTGTAACACCCAGACATGGGAAATTGTTAATGGGCATGTCTATGTCCTTAAAGCAGACCATGGACCCTACACTAAAGACTAAACGACTCGTAAAAGGAGCCACAATCTCATTAGGGGTGTGGCCCAAGTGTTTACGGGCTGCCAGGGGAGGAGCCCACCTTGACGGACCCCTAATGGGTCGTAAAGTCCTAGATGACCTGTCTAGGAGAAAGTATCTAGCCTTCCAAGTCTACCAGGTAAGGGGTCTCCTGGACACTTCCTTACACGACCTTTGAGGGCTTGTACAGACCATCCAACACTTCGTTTTTCAAGTTAAGGTCAACTTCAAATGACCAAGCATCTTAGCGCGTAATGAATTATATGACCCATGATCTATCAAATTAAAGTTTCATTAATTCCTTTTTCTAACGTCACAAAGTTGCTTCATTTTTAGTTTGAAATAAAAAGTTATGTCCGTTTTAGTAAAGCTCTATCGGGCAGGTGAAGCTTGACGACCCGTGAAGTGTTTCACGGACCATGGGTGAGCCTCCTTGCATTTCGGGGGACTTCACATTTAATTCTATTCAGTTGTCTTCAGATTTCTTGGGTCTTGTTCCATTATCCATTTTGAAAAATAGAAGCTTCATAGATAGAGAGAGTTGAGGAGTTTTTCGGTATTTACTTTTCCTTGAGATTGTTTTGCAAACTATTATACTTATGTTATTGAGTATTTTCCACATAATTTGAGTTAAGTCTTGAGAATGAATTTATATATTTAAAGATTCTGCTTTTAAGCCTTTTATCTCTTGACTAAGTCTTATGCTTAGTAATCAACTAAGCTAAGCGTTTGCTTGCGGACCAATAATGGTTCTCGAGTGTCAGTCACATCAAAGATATAGATTCAGGGTGTGACAATTTTATCAACTATAAATATAGGTGTTAATTTGAGTGGTGTCATATGAGCCCACTTAAGCCATTAATTCACACACACCTCTAATAGACCGAAAATCGCTTGAAATAATACAAACTAACATCATTAAAAATCTTAGAACTTTTATGCATGGGCCCACAAGGAAACCTACATACAAACTAAGAGTTGTGATAATTAATAAGCTGATATGTCTTGCACAAAATGTTACATTACACAACTATCTAAGCTCGATGCACGTAGACTATATGATACGATATCAACATAAGCAAAACAAAATCAACATTTATACAACAGGCTTCACATAGTAACAATACTTCATCTTTAATTCACACGTGCGCTACTAGCTTGAAATTGAAATATTTTATAATAATGCAGAATAAGCATCATTAAAACCTTAGAACTTGTACAAACGGCCACACAAACAAACCTACATATAAATTGAGTTGTGACAATAAATCGACACTGCTTGAATAAAATGTTAAAATGTTACATACACAACTATCTAAACTTGATACACATAGACTCCCGTAACCCGACCCGAATCAACAAAAACAATAATAAACTCAAGAGATTTTTTTTCCTGCCCTGGTTCTTCCAGTTGCACCTGCCCCTTTTAGGCCTTTTTTCTTAAAAATAAAACTTAGCTCCAACAAAAATACTTGATGATATAGCTAATATAACTCCATGAACATTATTAGATATTCCTCTCATTTTTATTCTTTTTTTTGAAAGAAAAATGAAGAGGACAAATTTAATTTGATAAATTCAACCCTACAAACACAAAAAAAAAAGTTACAACAAATTCAAATTCAATTTCATAAATTCAACCCTGCAACCAAACCTTTTTTTGAATTTGATAAAATGGCTAAAGATATAAATCTACATATCATCGCCCTTTATCCCCCCCCTCCCACCCAAAAAAAAAAAGTGAGGTTGATGAAATTAATAAAAAATTACGAGAAAATTTTTTTTGATTTTTTTTACAATGTTTTTTTTCAAAATTCTTCAGCCAACTTTGATATAGAGCATTTTTTTAATAATCTACAGAAAAAGAATAACTTTTTTTTCTTTCTGCAATATCTTTTTTGTTTCACTTTTTGTGTTTTTGTGAATTTGCATAATTTAATTCATGTTACGAGAAGTCTGTTACACTTAAAATTGAGGAATAAATGGATACACACAAAAACCACTTAATATATTTTTTTGTTTTCCGAATACCACGTTTTTTTATCATTTTTTATAATTATTAAGATTTTGTTTTATTTTGGATTTTGGGTAATGATCCTTAAACCTTTATCTTATACCCTTTGGCACCTCTTCACTTTCGATATCTTCTATTTTTAGTCAGATATTTTGGATTTGAGCTTGGAAAGATTTTTAGCTAGATAGATTTGGGTGTCGAGCTGAGTGAATCAAACTTAATTGACTGTGTTACACTATTGAGTCAAACTGCACTCAATCGAGCTTCTTATCATACTGAATCTATTGTTATCTTTAGAAGTGTACATTGTTATAATCTTTATAGTTAGGGTTTTTGTTTCGTTTGTTTGGTGGTCCCTCTACTTTTCTCTTCTACCATTTTGCCACCTTTTCAATTTCGATAAAAATCTATTCTTAGTGAGATGTTTCAGTTCTGAGCTCGGAAAGCTTTTTGACTGCATATCCTCAGCTAGCTAGGTTTGGTTAATGAGCTAAGGGAACCAAACTCAATTAAGTTTGTAACACCATCAAGTTGAGTGGGGCTAAGCCGAGCTTGTTATTGTACTTAATTTATTGTTTGTATTATGAATTCAACTATGTTATAGTGTTTGTAGTAGAGATCTTTACCGCATAATCCATAGGTTTGGTTGTCAAGCTGTGAAACTCATTTGAGTCTATTACACCATTAAATAATAGTATTAAATAATATTAGTATTTACTGTGTACTAATCCTAGTCCTATTAGGATTAGTACTCTTTAATCCTAGTCCTATTAGGATTAGTACTCCTTCCTATATCTCCTATATATATCTCCCATGTATTCCCTTATTAGGTTAACACTTCAATACAATCAATAATCCTTCATGGTATCAAGAGCCAGAAAACCTAGATCTTCTTTTCTCTAGGTTTTTTTTTTCTCTCTTTAGGGCACCGATCGTTCCCTCTCTTCTCTTGGGCGGCGGCAGCCATGACAACCGAGGTGGATCCTCTCGATTCACTTCCTTTTGTCGTTAAACTCCTTCTCAGGCATCTTCATGCCCTGATTCCCGAAAAATTATCAGACATAAATTACCCTACATGGAAAATCACCGTTCTTACAGCCCTTGAGGCCAATTACCTTCTCAAATACGTCGATGGAAGCACAGAACCGCCGCCGGCAGTCATCACAACCACAGACAAATCGGAAAAAATCAATCCGGCCCATGCCGCCTGGAAAGCCGTGGATGGCCAGATCCGATCATGTTTGATTGCGGTCATCTCTCCTACGGTTCAGAAACACGTTCGATCCTACACAACTGCTTCAGCCCTGTGGACGGCCCTCGCAACACGCTATGCATCAATTTCCCACTCTCATATTTTTCAATTGCTTGATCGTCTCCACACAATTACCAAAGGCACAAAAACTATGGCGGAGTATTTAGACGAGGTCTCCACCATCATCACAGCCCTCGACACCGTAAACAAAATTATTCCCGAAAAATATCTCGTCATGTGCGTCGTTCGGGGGCTCCCATCAGCTTACTCCTCCATTTAACAGGTGGTTCGCATCAGTCCAACGCCCGTTGACCTGGCTACTCTCTCCTCATGGCTAAAAAGTGAAGAAATCAATGTGGATCTGGAGAGAAAACTTCTTCTCGGAGAAGCCGCTGTTATGGAGCCGGCCACCGCCCTCACCGCAAGCCAGAACTATCACAGGGGGCATGGTGGCGGCCGGCATGGGAGCCGCGGCGGCTACGACAGAAACAACAGAGGCCGCGGGCGCGGAGGTCGGCAGGGCAGTCGTCCGCCGTACGACGGTCAGCAGCACGGCAGCAACAACAGCCTGCACTCCTTCGGCAGCGGCGGGCAGTCATCTTCCAGCGGCGGGCAGGGCACTTACGAGCGGGATCGTCCAACTTGTCAAATCTGTCAGAAAACAGGACACACCGCTGTTCGTTACTGGTTTTGGTATGAGGAGAGCCGAAATAGTGATAACCGTGCCAATTATGCATCTCAAGCCGGCCCTTCCTCTGAATGGCTGTTGGATACTGGGCCAACATGTAGTTATTTCTGATCTATCCAAGCTTAACGCTCCAAATCCATATCATGGCTCCAATGGTATTACTGTTGGCAACGGTGAGTCTCTTAATATTTCTCACACTGGCACAGGTACCATTAAAACCCCCACCGCTATCTTTCACCTAGGTAACCTTACCCACGTCCCTTCTATCAAATCCAATCTCCTTTCAGTTCACCAATTCACAAAAGACAATAATTGCTCACTCTTGTTCACCTCTAATGATTTTCAGATCCTAGACAATACTACCAAGAGGGTGATTTTTCAGGGCCCCTGTGAGAATGGTCTGTACGTTCTTCCTGGCACAAGTTCGTCTGCCCACCCAGTTTCAGAAAGCGTTCCTGTGGCTCCGGGGGCTCTTTCGGCTGATGGCCACAGTCTGTTGTGGCACAGTCGTCTGGGTCACCCGTCTACTCAAATAATAAATTCTTTAATGTCTCAATTAGGTTTTTCTTTTATTCATGTAAACAATTGTGACTCCTGTTCAATTGCTAAATCTCATAAATTACCTTTTACATTATCTGAGAAGCGTACAACTTCATCTTTTCAACTTATTCATTCTGACCTATGGGGTCCTACTGCTGTTTCTTCATTTGCTGGTTTTGGCTATTATATTTGTTTTGTGGATGATTTTACAAAATACACTTGGTTGTATCCACTAAAACACAAATCATAGGCATACACCACCTTTGTCACTTTTGAATAAATGGTCAAAACATAATTCAACTCTCATGTTAAACTTTTTCGAAGTGACAATGGAAAGGAATATGTCAATAACATCTTTGGCCAGTTTCTGCAATCCCTGGGAATTATACATCAAACCTCCTGTCCACACACTCCCGAACAGAATGGGGTGGCTGAGCGTAAGCATCGCCATCTCATTGAAACGGTGGTTACTCTTCTACATCAATCTCATCTCCCTGTCCCCTTTTGGGTAGAAGCTCTAGCCACCGCAAACTACCTCATTAACAAAATGCCCAGTCACACTCTCTCCAACAAATTACCCTATCAACTCCTTTACCAAGAACTTCCCAATTATACCAACCTCCGCGTCTTTGGGTGTCCTTCCTACCCTTGGCTACGCCCTCATATTACTCACAAATTACAACCCCGATCCCGTCCTTGTATTTTTTTAGGCTATCATCCTACCTCCAAGGGTTATCGCTGTCTTGACCCACAAACTCATAAAGTCTACATATCTCGTCATGTCAAATTTGTCGAAAATGAGCTTCCCTACGAGTCTATTTCCTCCTCCACAAATACATCATTCATTGGCGTCCTTCCCCTTTTTCCTACATACTCACAGGGTCCTTCACCACCTTCCTCCACACCTCCACCCACTACCCAACCACCCGTCATCACTCATTCGAACGTCACCCACAATACACCCGCAACCACCACCCACACTCACAACCAACCCGAACCACCCCATACCCACAACATCTCCAGCCCGATCCGTTTTGGGTCCTTCCCGGCCACCCCCGAATCACCACCGCCCGTGCCACCCCCCAATACTCATCCCATGTTAACCGTGGCAAAGCCGGTATCTTTAAACCCAAAACTTTTCAGGCTACCATA